>JBAWJQ010003963.1:0-95703 GCA_037783105.1 Bactrocera zonata
ATCGCACAACACGTTTCACAATCCCGCGCGGTATATTTAATCGTTTAATTCGACAAGGCGCACGTGCAACACTGTATTTGTGCCTTTCTCCCGCACACCAGCCGCGCAGATTTCCAAGTCCCGCAGCATCACAGCATGCAAAAAACAACACACCACACGGCAGCGCAGCAACGAAATGCATTTATTGACTCTTTTCACTTTTCTCTCGCTCATCCCAATGCTGTTTGTGTAATTACATTCGCTGATATCCTGATAAAACTTACAAAAATAACACGACTAAGGTGCGGGACGTTGCAGCGCTGCAGCATGCATTGAATTCACATTTCCATTTCGTTTAAATGTGGCGGCGCCGCTGTTAAGTTGAATGCGGGAAAACTCACTGTAAGGGCGGAGAGCGCAGCCCTGCTGGTCATACGAGTGCGCCACAAACTCACACACACATTTACATTTACATACACACACGTGAGTTCGCATTTTGCGTAATCGAAGTGGAAATGAATTGGCAAACAAGCATGGTAAATTTGGTTGCACGAAAAAGTGGAAGCGGATAAACCAATTTGTAAACGTTGCAATTCAAATTTTTCGCACATAAGTACTTGCTGCAGCGCTGCCGAGGATATGAAGAAAATGAAATGCGCTTTCATTTACCACACTGCTGTAATGGTGTTGAAAATTATGTTCAGGAGCGCTTATGTGATAGGAATGACCTAGTAATGATGATGGGTTGTGCAATCTTTGGATATGCATATAATTGTTGAAAGATACTGGGGATGCTCTCGTTTAGGTACGCACCCTCTTAAAAATTCGATAAAGAAGCGTAGCCTCAGCAGCAAGCGTCGGAATCCGGTTGCTCGAATGATTTTCCTAGACCACGTCAATATTGATCAGGCTGCTGGTTTTACTGATTCTGTACCTCAAGCTCTCAGAGTTGTCATGTTGTATTCTAAATTCAACTGACAATATAAGACAGGCTAGATTTCGAGAGGATGGAGCCATGTGTAGAAATTCACGGCGGTGAGGAAACTCCTCTGAGCGAAATTCGCTTGGGAGTGTCCAGAAACGATTATTTTACATAAGACTCAAGCAGCTCACGGCTTCCGGTCTTAGACCAAGTATCCCTTGGGTAGCCAAAAACATCCCTCTCCAGGTTTTTGCGCTGAACTTGAGACCCGCCACATAAAAAACACCCCCAATGAAAAGAGCGAAACAGTCCCAGATGACAGATCTCCCTTTTGATATAGGAGCTGCCTTCATGCCGCTCTGTCTGAACTTGGTATCCTCGCAAAACTAATACGGCTGTGTAAGCTCACGTAATACTAAACAGAATCGGTCGAGACCTCTCCGAGCCGTTCGATATCAAACAAAGTTTGAGACAAGGCGACCAAAAAGTAAAGACCAAATTCTATAAGTCACTCATTACCCCGTCCTGCTATATGGTGCAGGAGCAGAGACGATGACAACATCTGATGGGTTTCGAAAGAAAGATTCTTCGGAAAATTTATGATTCTTTTTGCATTGGTCACGGCAAATACCGCAGTCGATGGAACTATGAGCTGTACGGGTATACCACGACATTGACATAGGTCAACGAATTAAGAGACAGAGGCTACGCTGGTTAGGTCATGTCGTGCGAATGGATGAAAACACTCCAGCTCTGAGAGTATCCCATAGAAGCAGAGAAAGAGAAAGATCTCCACTACGTTGGAAAGACCAGGTGAAGAAGGACCTGGCTACAATTGAAAGCTCCAGTTGGCGTCAAAAAGCGAAAAGGAAGAACGAATGGCGCGCTGTTGTAAGCTCGCCTTTAACTGCGTAAGACAAGCTTTAGCATTCAGTTTACCTACCAGATCAACTTGTGAAGCAATAACCAGTATTATAAGAAACTTTAAACCAAATTCAGAGCTCTACTTGTACTACTTCATTGTACTGTTTGTCTACTCTCTATAAGGCATTTTATTTTATTTTACACAGGCGTATTAGTTCAAACACATTAGTACTTCGGGACCAGCCAATCTTCGCTCGATGCCATGAGCCTCGTGCTGTCCAGGTCTGCTATCGACCCATCTTGAATGAGATGCCTCAACAATAATTGTATCATCTGATCAAATTTGACCCGGACTGATAAAAAAAAAATACATTTTCGCTTATATTTATTATCACCATCAAAATAGACTTTTTGATTTCGATTTCGGCTCAGTTCCATAGACAGAGTCTTTCGTCTGAGCAGTTATTGTACCATCTGATCATATTTGACCCGGACTGACAAAAAAAAATACATTTTTACGTATTTTAATACACATTTATTATGGCCTTCAAAATAGGTTTTTCGGTCTCTCAATTTTATGTTCATACTTGGATCAGCATTAGCCAGGTTGTAGCAGAGTTTCTACGTCTTATTCTTGAACCGACGTCTCGTTACCACATAACGATGCGTTTGATGTACATATGTCGGGCTCTGAGTTACGTTATGAGTTACCTCTATGACCGCCAAACCAGGTCACTTCTTCAAAGAATTCAGATCAGAAAACGGTAGTCCTCACCTTCGGTTGATAGAATAGTCTTTGCAGCTGTGATTGTGTTGTGACATTGAGACAGGTTCGCCGTGATGAAATCCACTGTTTCGAAGGATTCTGATCTGTAGTCGTACCATGTCGTGTGCAACCGTTGGTCACGACACTTTCAGAGTTTTTCAGAAGGAGTATAAGCACGCTTCATACCATAAACTTTAAACAAGATGTGTGAAGTCGATCTATAATAGATGTTGAGATCTTCTGCTATCTCTCCGATGTCAATACGACGATTTTAAAGCACAGTTTCTTGAACTTTTTCGATGTTGTCATCTTTAACAGTGATGGATGGACTTATATATTAAGTCAGTATAAAAAATCAAAGGGTCTCGAGTATATTCTTCCAAGCGGACGCTAATTATCCAATTTATCTATTTTTATTTCAATTAACTCAACAAGTCCTTCACCAGCAATTATTGCCCGCAGGCGTAACCGACCAAAAGCCATAGTAATTAGAAAATAAAAAAACACGAAAGAAGGGGACAATGCGAAAAAAGTCAAAACACCCATTTTTATTTCTGCCCTTGGAAAACTTTTTCAATTTTTTTTTTTAGTTTTTTTCGCCAATTCAACAGTTGCTTTTCTAATAATAATTTTATTGCGTTAGCGCTTAATGCCCAACAGCAATTGAACAGCTGGTACGCGGCTGCCACAAGGACGCAGGGTGAGTAACACTGCAGTTGGTAAAGAGCTTTGCCAACAACTTTCACCGCCGTGCATTTTTAATGCGGAGCACTTTCACTAAGCGCTCAACGGCTTTTCGCGAACCGTTTTTTTTTTTTTTTGTTTTTTGCTTTTGAATTTTTCCTGCCACCAAATGTCATAATTGAAAATTGTCATTTGTATGCGTCCACTGGCTACCAAACACTTAAATACACGCCCGCATACAACCATTGTTTGTTGGCTTGTGTCTGTGAGGGTGACGGTGTGTGTGTGTGAGAGAGTGAGGTTGTGTGTTTAAGGGAAAAATATTCCTTGGCATAATGAATTTTTATGCAAATTGTTGCCGAACTTTTACGGCCACTTTCCGGTGATGCTTGCAATGTGTTCTGCCGCTTCTCTTTTGTTGCTTCTTTTTCATCGCACTTTTACACTTTCCCGTTTTATTTTACACTTTTTACTATTTTTCATATTTTTTTTTCAAGCGCTCCCGTTATGACCTGCCTTTTGCTTTTATTTTCACGCCAACAACTTCGTCCATTGCCATAAATCTTAGCTAACTTGCTCCTCTGGGCGTGTGTATGTATGTGTATTGGTGTGCTTAGCGCTGAAAAAACTTTCACGACTCCTCCACCTGGCCATAAGAGGCCACGCCACAAGGATGCTGCTGCTTCATGTACGCTAACCGCTGCCTGCGCCACGCATTGTCACCGCAACAATACACTTATCGCCGCCACATCTCAAACCAGCAACAATAACAATAACAGCAATTATATGAATCAAGCATAAACATAAAGGTAGCTGCGTACCTCGCAGGCTTCAGCTTCAGCCACACAACTGGTCGACCAGCGCAAATCACTTTCAAAACATGCTGCTGAGGCCTGCTACTCCCGCCGTCGCGTTAACCCCTGCCGCCTACAGCGTCAAACTAAACGCACGCAAAGTGAATTTGCATAATTTGACAATTGTTGCACGAGTGGCAATAACAATTTTACAGTTTTGTTTAATTGCCTTCCGGATATTTTCCTATAGCACAGTTTGTATGGCTGTACAAACGTACATATTTATATGCAAGAGAATATATATGAGTGTGCATGTGTGTGTGGCAAAGTCGTAAATAAAATTTGCTGCAGCAACTTCGATTGTGGCGGCTATGAAAGGCGCAATGTGTGCTGCCATTTATGTGAGCGGAAGTGTAGCTGAGTGCTGTGAATGCTGCGGGAAATTTCGAAACCCAGTTTAAATGTTGGCAAATTGCTTTCATTCTAAAGTCTCTTTGTGTGTGTCTGCCCCTGCACTGCACTCCCCCAACAAAAATTCCAAAAAAAAAAAAAACAAAAACAACAAAAAACATTGAAAAAAACTATCTATGGGAGCAAATTTGCTGAATTGTGTAAAAACTTTTAATTTGTTTCTTGCGGTTGTGGCGATATCGGTGAGCTTTTCGCTTGATTTTGTTGTTATTTATTTCATTTTTATTTATTTTCATTTGAAATTAATAAAAAGCGGGGTGAGGGGCTCACTAGCTTTTACTTGTTTCGTTTGGTTTAAGAAACTTTTTTTATTGTTGCTAAATTTCAATGAAATCCAATTGCGACTTCCCATTGAAAAAGCTCACAGAGCAACAGCTGGAAAAATATATAAATAAGTTGTAACAATTTAAGCCAATTAATTGCTTGTTTAAACGTTTTAATTTCAACTTTCCAACGTTATTGGCGCAAATTTGCCGAGTTCACAAACTAGTGCAGACAGTGGGGGGGCGAAATTGTTGATTCAATTGATTTTAACGAGCATGAATATATCGGCAATAAAGGCACTTTTTTCGGGAGCAATTTGGGGCTTTTCAATTCATTTATTTGTAGTAGAAAACCCTCGTTTTATTTCCACTCCCGCCAGCTCGGTAGGATGCCCGACGGTATGCGCACCAACTGTTTAACCTCCCAAGACATTCGTTGCTATTGATAGCGAGGTTAGGCACTCTTCAACCAGCCCCGAACGCACTGTAAATTAGTTCAAGGCTAGTATAGCCGCTTTGATTTCTGAGTGGATGGTCACTTTTCTGAAGGAGGCTGCAGTCCGGAGCAGTGAATCTACTGCTACCTTAATGAATGCAACCTTGGCCTGGAAGACACTGCAATAGTCAGGAAGTCTGAATCTGGAGTTGATAGAGAGTTCCCGACAGTAAACCTCTCCACCAACCTTCATCCTAAGCTTCGATCCAAGGAAAAGACCTAGCAGACAAACGAAATGACACGACGTGACTTCAACGGTTGCTGGCAGCCAGCTGGCTCTAAATAAGAAATGCAGGCACCGTGCCTGGCCAGTGCTTCGGTGACGCTCACGCCGCGCGGTGATGTGATTTGAATGACTCGAGGTGACTTCAGCGGTAGCTGGCTGCCAGCTGGCTCTATATAAGAAACGCATGCACCGTGCCTGGCCAGTGCTTCGGTGACGCTCACGCCGCGCAGTGATGTGATTTGAATGACACGAGGTGATTCAACGGTAGCTCGCTGCCAGCTGGCTCTGTAAAAGAGAAGCAGGTGCCGTGCCTGGCCAGTGCTTCGGTGACGCTCACGCCGCGCGGTGATATGATTTGAATGACTCGAGGTGACTTCAACGGTAACTGACTGCCAGCTGGCTCTATATAAGAAATGCAGGCACCGTGCCTGGCCAGTGCTTCGGTGACGTTCACGCCGCGCAGTGATGTGATTTGAATGACTCGAGGTGACTTCAGCGGTAGCTGGCTGCCAGCTGGCTCTATATAAGAAATGCAGGCACCGTGCCTGGCCAGTGCTTCGGTGACGCTCACGCCGCGCAGTGATGTGATTTGAATGACTCGAGGTGACTTCAGCGGTAGCTGGCTGCCAGCTGGCTCTATATAAGAAACGCATGCACCGTGCCTGGCCAGTGCTTCGGTGACGCTCACTCCGCTCGGTGATGTGATTTGAATGACACGAGGTGACTTCAACGGTAACTGGCTGCCAGCTGGCTCTATATAAGAAATGCAGGCACCGTGCCTGGCCAGTGCTTCGGTGACGCTCACGCCGCGCGGTGATGTGATTTGAATGACTCGAAGTGACTTCAGCGGTAGCTGGCTGCCAGCTGGCTCTATATAAGAAACGCATGCACCGTGCCTGGCCAGTGCTTCGGTGACGCTCACGCCGCTCGGTGATGTGATTTGAATGACTCGAGGTGACTTCAGCGGTAACTGACTGCCAGCTGGCTCTATATAAGAAATGCAGGCACCGTGCCTGGCCAGTGCTTCGGTGACGCTCACGCCGCGCAGTGATGTGATTTGAATGACTCGGGGTGACTTCAACGGTAGCTGGCTGTCAGCTGTCGCTATATAAGAAAAGCAGGCGCCGGGCCTGGGCAGTGTTTCGGTGACGCTCACGCCGCGCGGTGATGTGATTTGAATGACTCGAGGTGACTTCAGCGGTAGCTGGCTGCCAGCTGGCTCTATATAAGAAATGCAGGCATCGTGCCTGGCCAGTGCTTCGGTGACGCTCACGCCGCGCGGTGATGTGATTTGAATGACACGAGGTGACTTCAACGGTAGCTGGCTGCCAGCTGGCTCTATAAAAGCGAAGCAGGTGGCGTGCATCGCCAGTGCTTCGGTGACGCCCACGCCGCGCGGTGATGTGATTTGAATGACTCGAGGTGACTTCAGCGGTAGTTGGCTGTCAGCTGTCGCTATATAAGAAAAGCAGGCGCCGGGCCTGGCCAATGCTTCGGTGACGCTCACTCCGCGCAGTGATGTGATTTGAATGACTCGGGGTGACTTCAACGGTAGCTGGCTGTCAGCTGTCGCTATATAAGAAAAGCAGGCGCCGGGCCTGGCCAGTGCTTCGGTGACGCTCACTCCGCGCAGTGATGTGATTTGAATGACTCGAGGTGACTTCAGCGGTAGCTGGCTGCCAGCTGGCTCTATAAAAGCGAAGCAGGTGGCGTGCATCGCCAGTGCTTCGGTGACGCCCACGCCGCGCGGTGATGTGATTTGAATGACTCGAGGTGACTTCAGCGGTAGTTGGCTGCCAGCTGGCTCTATAAAAGAAAAGCGGCATCGTGCCTGGCCAGTGCTTCGGTGACGCTCACGCCGCGCAGTGATGTGATTTGAATGACTCGGGGTGACTTCAACGGTAGCTGGCTGTCAGCTGTCGCTATATAAGAAAAGCAGGCGCCGGGCCTGGCCAGTGCTTCGGTGACGCTCACTCCGCGCAGTGATGTGATTTGAATGACTCGAGGTGACTTCAGCGGTAGCTGGCTGCCAGCTGGCTCTATAAAAGCGAAGCAGGTGGCGTGCATCGCCAGTGCTTCGGTGACGCCCACGCCGCGCGGTGATGTGATTTGAATGACTCGAGGTGACTTCAGCGGTAGCTGGCTGCCAGCTGGCTCTATAAAAGCGAAGCAGGTGGCGTGCATCGCCAGTGCTTCGGTGACGCCCACGCCGCGCGGTGATGTGTTTGGAATGACATGAGGTGATATCAACGGTTGCTGGCTGCCAGCTGGCTCTATATAAGAAACGCATGCACCGTGCCTGGCCAGTGCTTCGGTGACGCTCACTCCGCGCAGTGATGTGATTTGAATGACTCGGGGTGACTTCAACGGTAGCTGGCTGTCAGCTGTCGCTATATAAGAAAAGCAGGCGCCGGGCCTGGCCAGTGCTTCGGTGACGCTCACTCCGCGCAGTGATGTGATTTGAATGACTCGAGGTGACTTCAGCGGTAGTTGGCTGCCAGCTGGCTCTATAAAAGAAAAGCATTCACCGTGCCTGGCCAGTGCTTCGGTGACGCTCACGCCGCGCGGTGATGTAATTTGATGACACGAAGTGACTTCAGCGGTAGCTGGCTGCCAGCTGACTCTGTATAAGAAATGCAGGCACCGCGCCTGGCAGTGCTTCGGTGACGCTCACGCCGCGCCGTGATGTGATTTGAATGACACGATGTGACTTCAACGGTAACTGGCTGCCAGCTGGCTCTATATAAGAAATGCAGGCACCGTGCCTGGCCAGTGCTTCGGTGACGCCCACGCCGCGCGGTGATGTGATTTGAATGACTCGAGGTGACTTCAACGGTAACTGACTGCCAGCTGGCTCTATAAAAGAAAAGCATTCACCGTGCCTGGCCAGTGCTTCGGTGACGCTCACGCCGCGCAGTGATGTGATTTGATGACACGAGGTGACTTCAGCAGTAACTGGCTGCCAGCTGGCTCTATATAAGAAATGCAGGCACCGTGCCTGGCCAGTGCTTCGGTGACGCTCACGCCGCGCAGTGATGTGATTTGAATGACTCGGGGTGACTTCAACGGTAACTGACTGCCAGCTGGCTCTATAAAAGAAAAGCATTCACCGTGCCTGGCCAGTGCTTCGGTGACGCTCACGCCGCGCAGTGATGTGATTTGATGACACGAGGTGACTTCAGCGGTAGTTGGCTGCCAGCTGGCTCTATAAAAGAAAAGCGGCATCGTGCCTGGCCAGTGCTTCGGTGGCGCCCACGCCGCGCAGTGATGTGATTTGAATGACTCGGGGTGACTTCAACGGTAACTGACTGCCAGCTGGCTCTATAAAAGAAAAGCATTCACCGTGCCTGGCCAGTGCTTCGGTGACGCTCACGCCGCGCGGTGATGTGTTTGGAATAACACGAGGTGACTTCAACGGTTGCTGGCTGCCAGCTGGCGCTATATAAGAAAAGCAGGCGCCGGGCCTGGGCAGTGTTTCGGTGACGCTCACGCCGCGCGGTGATGTGCTTGGAATGACATGAGGTGACATCAACGGTTGCTGGCTGCCAGCTGGCTCTATATAAGAAATGCAGGCACCGTGCCTGGCCAGTGCTTCGGTGACGCTCACGCCGCGCGGTGATGTGTTTGGAATGACATGAGGTGATATCAACGGTTGCTGGCTGCCAGCTGGCTCTATATAAGAAATGCAGGCACCGTGCCTGGCCAGTGCTTCGGTGACGCTCACGCCGCGCGGTGATGTGATTTGAATGACTCGAGGTGACTTCAGCGGTAGCTGGCTGCCAGCCTGCTCTATATAAGAAATGCAGGCACCGTGTCTGGCCAGTGCTTCGGTGACGCTCACGCCGCGCGGTGATGTGATTTGAATAACTCGAGGCGACTTCAGCGGTAGCTGGCTGCCAGCTGGCTCTATATAAGAAATGCAGGCACCGTGCCTGGCCAGTGCTTCGGTGACGCTCACGCCGCGCGGTGATGTGATTTGAATGACTCGAGGTGACTTCAGCGGTAGCTGGCTGCCAGCTGGCTCTATATAAGAAATGCAGGCACCGTGTCTGGCCAGTGCTTCGGTGACGCTCACGCCGCGCGGTGATGTGATTTGAATAACTCGAGGTGACTTCAGCGGTAGCTGGCTGCCAGCTGGCTGCCAGCTGGCTCTATAAAAGAAATGCAGGCACCGTGCCTGGCCAGTGCTTCGGTGACGCTCATGCCGCGCGGTGATGTGATTTGAATGACTCGAGGTGACTTCAGCGGTAACTAGCTGCCAGCTGGCTCTATATAAGAAATGCAGGCACCGTGCCTCGTCAGTACTTCGGTGACGCTCACGCCGCGCGGTAATGTGATTTGAATGACTCGAGGTGACTTCAACGGTAGCTGGCTGCCAGCTGGCTCTATATAAGAAATGCAGGCACCGTGCCTCGTCAGTACTTCGGTGACGCTCACGCCGCGCGGTGATGTGATTTGAATGACTCGAGGTGACTTCAGCGGTAACTGGCTGCCAGCTGGCTCTATATAAGAAACGCAGGCACCGTGCCTGGCCAGTGCTTCGGTGACGCTCACGCCGCGCGGTGATGTGATTTGAAAGTTACGATAATATATAATAATTTTAAAGTTTCTTTACAATTTATATCTTAAAACCTAACATAAATAATCTCCATCAGCTTTGCCACGATAGAGCAATTAATCACTTCAAAATTCGAAGATAAGTTTTCTTCAAAATTAACGTCACAATCACCCACATTTTTCTCAGCTAATAAACGAAAATCACGCAATTTGCCAACGACCAACATTTAATTCATAATCTCGACACTGGAAATGACACATTTGCCAGCGCTGCTATGAAGTTAGATTAGTTTGTTGATTTCTTGATTTCCTGCATTGGCATGCGGCACAGCGGTGCGCACAGTGCCAGTCAACCAACTGAGGCAGTCAGTCAAGCCGTCAGCGTGTGAGCCAGCAACCGCAGTTAGTCACCTGAGTTACTTTTGTGGGCGCTGCTGCTGCCTTGATTTGATTACGGCACGCAAATGCACTCTAATGAAAATTCCCAAGCAACCCAGGCCGCCGCGACACAGGCGCAGGCAGTGATCTCAAACACACCGAAAAGTACATAAATACATATTCACTTACTCGTAGGAAACCTTTCAGTGCATTTGCACAGTTGTATGTCTGTATGTAGCTACCGAACGTTGCATGTGTGCGCCTAGGTTGGATAACGGTTGCTATTTGTATTAAGTGAAAGAGTTCACAAACGAAAGAGACAGTGTTTCCATAGGGATTTTATGACTTTGTAGCAAATATACCCGTGAATTCAACGCTCGCTTGACAGTCTTTTTTCACTTCCACATATTTTCGAGTTTTCAGATATCGCATATGTATATATGTTTGTATACCTAGGAGGCATGTGTCACAATTTAATATGCGAGCTTGAAAAGTGTGTTAAAATGTTTGTCATTACAACTGAGCGGCATAGCCAAATATAGCGCTGGGGGATGGCCTGAAGGTAGCTGGCAATCGCAGCACTCCATATACCCAAGTTTACAGATCCATTTGTATTCATATATATACATATGTGTATGTATGGCTGTGTCCGCATATAGACAGGCATGCCACAAATTGAGGTTTTTGGGTTAAACTCACATTTTCGTTGACATTTAAACATTTTTTTCGCCCCCAAACACACACACATACAAACCAACCGGTAACTACGTTTCTCTGAGTGTGTGTGTGTATTTACATATGTAATTTCCCAATGCAATCAGTTATACTCATATAGTGCGGCGTTACCTTCTGTTACGCATGCATACAAGTGCAACACATTTATCTTGCCGCATGTTGCAAGTACTGACGATACAAAAAGTACAAAAATTATATGCAAAAACTTGTCAACTCGCTTGCCTTTGCTCAGCGCTTACAAATATCAGCCCTGTGTGCGTTAGTTTGTGGCGAAATTGTGTTTTAATAACTGAAAGCAAACGTTTTTATTTAATTAAAGCATAATTGAATATTTCAGAGTGCAGAAGAAAATGCACCCTCACACACACACACACACGCATGCATACGGTTGCATACATTTCAATGCATTTATGTATGAGTGTGGCTGCGAAATGAAGTTGGCGGTAGTAAAAGTGTTTGCCTACGGTAGTTGCATGCAACATTTGTGACATTTTGCTAGTCGGCTGCCACACAGACACTCAAAATATTTGTGCTGACACATTTACGGCAGTAAACAGCTGTTGCAGTAAGTATGTAAAATCGTTAGGCGGCGTTCGGGTGACTAGTTTGGGTAGCTACCGACAATAACCGAACTAGTTACTTTTGGACTAGTTGCGGACTAGATACCGAACCAATTTGTTATTTACGTATGTATAACAAAAGTGTTTGATATATATGCAATATTAGCTTAAAATAATAAATTTTACTGGTAACCTAGTACTAACAAACGAACTAGTTATATGTGGACCAGTTGCGAACTAGTTCCAGTAATTATTTATTATTTATGTACGGCGAAAAATTATGAATCTTATATACGACATTAAGTTAAAATGTAAATCAAAAATAAATAAAAATTTAAAATCCATAAAAAATGTTAATAGTTTTTAATTTTTTTTTAATGTTATTTTTTTGAACTTATAGACACATACTGATAAATTTTCAAAATTAATCTGCACTTTTCAATTTATTAAAGCAGTTACCACTAGTGACACATCGAAGTGCTATCAGCACATTACGCTGCAAACATGTTTTCACATTATATTGTATATAGATATGTTTGCATGACTTTCTATAGCTCTCAACGTGTTTGTGCATATATGCGCTTTTTTTTTTGTAAATATTTACCCACTCGCCTTCACTCATATTTTTGCTTTTTGTTTACATTAGTTTGTGTCAAATTAATTTCATGGAAAATTCATGACACATTTATTGTGCCACTCAATGTGGCATATGCAAAAGAATAATGCAATGCCATTGTGACAATAACAACCCAAAGCTGTCATATTTTAAAATCCATAATAAAGTGCTTATAAATTCAATTTTATTATACACAAGTGTATGCGCATACATACGCACATAAACAAATTGCATTAGAAGAAGTAAAATTTAAAAGGTTCTTTGCAACATTTTTACATACAATGCATTTGTTTAGCAGGAGACGATTGGAGTTTAAAACAAATTTAATATTTGAATTTTGTTTTAGCATAATTGGTTTAAGAGAAGTATTTTTCAGGTGTTCAGCGATATGGATTGGAAAATAAAGTACTATTAGGACATATTTAATTACTTTTAAGGTAACTAGACCCACATATATTTACGATGAGATTGAATCAGACTATTTCTAACATGCACGGCACTTTTAATATAATCAGACCCGTCAACAGGGTCCCTCAGTTTTTGAGATATCGATCTGAAATTTTCCACATGTGCTGTTTCTCTCTAATATGTTACTAAGTTAGCAGAACGGTCGATATCGTACGACTATATCACATCGCTGCCCGTTCAAATCAAGTCCTAGTATTGAAAACTTTTTTATTTCACAAGCTATCTTTACGAAACTTGGTAATGATTATTCTTAAAGGAAATGCTACAATATCCAAAACTATAGTTCATATCGGACGACTTTAGCGTAAAGCTGCCATACAAACTTGCCGTTCAAAATGAATATCAATACCTTTTATACCCGGTTATGCCATAAAAAATGCACGTGTGAAGGGTATTAAAGCTTTGGTTCACTCGAAATGTAAGTTTTTTCTTGTATTTTTTGTTTTGAACCACTCCTTCAATGAGTTCATCCAGTTTCCGTGACCAAAATTAATTAATAGTGCTTGTTAAATGTTTTTGTTATTGTTGCAAAGTAAAAGCTTATATCTTGTCTTCTCCTAAATATTTTGATTTGCTTTTATTACCGTTACACTGCTTGTCATAGTAGTATCCAACATTATTTTACATATGAAAGGTAACTCATACGTCCTGTCATACCTTGAAATCATATGAATTTTTATTTATTAGAGATTACTTATACGCCTAGTTACACTATGAGAGCTTTACTATGAGCACTCAAATAATTGTTTTTGGTTTTATATTTATTAAAGGTTACTCATACGCCTTGTCACACATAAGTTCATATCCGCATGAATTTTTATTTTCTAGAGGTTACTCATACGCCTAGTTACACCATGAGAGTTTATACTAATTTTTTATACGTATGATTTTTTTATTAAATATTACTTATACGCCTAGTCATGCCATTCAAATTTTACTAAAAGCACTCAAATAGTTGTTTTTTTATTAAAAAAACAAAACTAAATAAAAAAATATTTGCAAATTTTAAAATCAGCAATTAAAATATTCGTGCTGTTGTTGGTTTCACATTTTAATATTTCATTCGCTATTTCATGTAAACATGTTTTCCAAGCCTGCAGGCTATTATGAACTCACCACTTGACCCGCTCACACCCACACTTTCCCCATTGAATCACATAACCATCGCCAGCTGGCATTACAGAAATTACAAATTTCACTTGTTTGTTATTGTCATCCGCAATTGTCAAGCAATCGACCAAAAAACAAACAAGTGGATGCCACAACAACACAGCGCATGCAACAACCGCTATACGCTACTCCCACCAAATTGGCACATATCAAGTGGCCAAATACAAAATGGCTTTGCTGAACAATGCGATCGTTCAAAACGTACACGAAGACCACACAGCGCGTTTGCGCGTATGTAAGCATGTATGTGTGGATGTGTGTGTATGTGTTCTTATGGCATACATATGAACTGCAATTTAATTGAGTGTGCGACAACAGCTGCGCCGCCAACCCACCAACGCCTCGTATACAGTCACGCCGCTACGCGAAACTGCCTGTGTGGATGCTGTTGACGCCGCGCGGCTTTGAGCAGCACGCGCTCTTGGATAGCGCAAAAACACACACACACATGCGCAAATGCACAAAAATGAAACTCTGCAAAACTAATTAAAATCGAAATTGAGCAACAAACAGCACAATGTTGGGCGAGCAAGCGGTTGGCGTGCGCGTGAGGGGCGCAGAGGTTGGCTGAGGCTCGTAAAACTAGTGGCACAGCAATAGCAGCTGACAGCAAACAACTATTGTGTCTGCTGAGTGCAGTTAAATGTGCCAAGCGCGCGCACACATACACACACCTACAAGCTTTTAGGAACTAAGCAATGGCCGCCGCTTGCAGTGCTTGGCATGTACATGTGTTTGTGCGCGTATGTGAGGACATCATGTGTGCCAGCATCGAAAGTGGAGCAATGCGAAGGCATTCAGCCAGCTGATGGGCGTTTGCGCCAATTGGCGGTGACAACCAAATTCAAAATGACCGATTAAAATGGCACAAGACAACAAGTAACTAAAAACAAGTAACCAAAAACAACACACTTACACAATAACAGCGTATGTGGCACATAAAAATAATAACACAATTTGTTCAGCTCATTGTCACTCGTAAATCAAGTGCTGCGTTTATTAAACTCACAATAATTCGGTTGATCTTCGAGATAAATTAATACATAGTATATGGAAAATACATATTTACTTTGTTATTTGTATGTGTGTGGGTCGGTTTGTGGGATAATTTAGATTTTATAGTCGTTATGTAGTTTTTCATAGCATATACTTAGGCGCAGTAGAGCGCTTGCTTCGGTGTGCCGTTTGTTTTCGTTTATTCATATCTTATTATGTTATTTGTGTATGTTGTATATAATAATTATATAAGTATATGCACGGTTTGGGCTACTTGTATGTATGTATGCACGCCGTATAATTTTATTTTTTTTATATATTTTTTTTTTTATAATTTAATTTAATTTTATTTTTCATAATTTTTTTTTTTTTTGAATTTATTTAGTTTTTTTTTTTGTATAGTACGTATGTATATAAAAAGTTTTCATTTTTATGTAGCAATTTATTTTTTGTAAAAAATATATTTATTTTTTTTTTTTTTTTATTTAAGTTAAAGTAAATAAATATTTGTAGCTTCGCGTTTTAGAATAGGCAGAAATTACTTAGTTTAGTAAATTTGTTTTTTTTAAGCGTTTAACAATATTTGCCCTAAGCAAAAATAGTTTTTACAAAATGCGTAAATTATTCGCTTTTGTTTGCAAGTAGAAGCAGTTTTAAATATAATTTTATATATTTTAGGCGAGTGCGTAACAAATTTATTAAATGATATCAAAATAGAAAATAAATTAATTTAAATTGCAAATATAAATTTATATTTTATAAATAACAAACAAAATAATAATAAAATGAAAAAAATGTAATAAATATATAAAAAAGTAAAATAAACCAAAAAATAAAATAAAAATAAAAAGCAATTAAAATATTAAAAAAATAAGAAATATTAAAAAAATAATAATTGAAAAATTAAATTCAAAAAAATAATTAAAAAAATGTTGAAAAATAATAATTTAACAAAAAAATCAAAAAAAAAATTATAATTTAGAAAAAAATTAAAAATAAAATAATAATTTAAGAAAAAAATTAAAAATAAAATAAAAAGCATGAATAGGCATAGCAACTTTATTAATAATAAATTTCAGTTATACAAGAATTTTTAAATCAAAATTGTTTGAAACCTTATCATGAAAATTATTTTAATATATTTATTAAAAAACAAATTATTTAATATATTATAAATATAAAAAAGGTATAACTAAAAAGAGAAAATTAAGTAAAATAAATATTTATTAATAATAAATTCCAGGTATAGGGAAATTGTTTTAAAATCAAAATTATTTTAAAATATTTGTAAAATAAATAGTGAGTAAAAATTTTGAAAACCTCAACAAGAGTTTACCTAAAATTAATAAATATAATAAGCGAATAAAGAATTTCACAAAACAATTTTAAATTTAAACACATAATAAAACTATATTAAAATTAAAAATAACAATTTAGTTGCCAATATTCTGCAAAATAATCTCAAAAGTGCCTTTTGTAAAAGTAAACATTTAAAATATTAAGAAATATTCATAAATAAATAATTTAGTAATTATTAATGTGAAAAATTTGTATTTATTTGTGAGCTTGGAAAATATAGTAAATAATTAAAAATAATATAAAAAATTCTACAATATATAAAAAATACAAATGTTCAGCTAATTTAACAAGTTGACAGTATACAGAACAAAAAAAACTATTAATAGCAAATTTGCAACAACAAAGATATTCTTAAACTGGTTTGATTAAGCCAAATTTTAAAAATCAATATTGATTTTTAATAATATTAAAATAATTTAGTGAATAATAAATATAATTAAGTAAAATATATGTATGAAAAAAACTAAAAAAAATAATACAAAATATAAATTAATAACATTATTATATAAACAAAAAAGTGTATATAATAGAAATAAATAATCTTGAAGCGATTTAAAAAATTATACAATTCGCAATAATTGCCATAACTTAAAACAAAGACAAGAGCTAAGAGCAGGTGGTAAAACAATAACAATTTAAATATTAAAAATTAAATTAAAAAATATTATAAAAAATTTAAAACAAATGCAAAAATATAAAAATAAAAAAATTATTTAAAAAAAATTAAATGAAATAAAACTTTAAAAAAATTTAAAACACTTAAGAAAAATATTTAAAAGTGCAAAAAACCAATACTAAGAAATACAAAACCTTATTGAAAACATAAAAACAAGTTATTGAAAGCAAAAAAAAACAAAATAAAATTAAAAATAAAAAAATGTAAAACACTTATAAAAATATTTAAAAATATTAAAAATAAATAAGAAGTAGCATATAAAAAAAAATATTACGAGAAATAAAAATTAAAAATGTAAAAAAATGAAAATAAAAATAAAATTATCAAAGCAATAAAAAATATTGAAAACAATAAAAAAATTATTGAAAGCAATAAAAAAATATTAAAATAATTTTATTACAAATGCAATTTTTCATAAAAATATTCTTTGAATTAAGCACACAAAAGTGCAAATTGTGCATTTAAAGTATTTAAATTAATATAATAATTAAAAATCTAATTGCAAATGCATATAATTAAAACTTTATGCAAATTAATAAAGCATATTATTTATTTTAGCCTTATTATGTAAATTTTGTTTTAAATCGATCACTACTCCTTTGACAAACGACTAAAAAGGTTTTGAGCTGCAAAAATACTGTTTGTTTACCGTACATTTTTATAACTAATGCGTTTTGTTTGTATGAGCTAACTACAAAATATTTAAGTATATTAAGGAAAATGAAGTAGCATAGAAATAAATACAATAAAGTAGTAAAATAAAAGCTAACGAGAAGCAACAAGCGAGAAAATAATACATTTTCTTACGCAATAAACTAAACAAATATGGAAATAAAAACTTCAAAAAAACAAAATTAAAAATTAAAAAAATTAAAATTAAAAACAAAAAACTAAAAATTAAAAACTAAAATTAAAAATAAAAATTAAAAAAAAATAAATTAAAAATAAATAAGATACAAAATAAATAAAAAATAAGATAAAAAATTTTAAAACAAATATAAAAAATTTAAAACAAAAATAAAAACATTTACAAGCAAAAATAAAAATTTTTAAGACAAAAATAAAAAAAGTATTATTGACATTTATTGAAATTTGTTTCTAAGCTGTCATAGTTATAATTTTATACTTAGTCTGCACAAAAATAAATAAATAAAATATAAAAATTTTAAATAAAACGTGCAAGCGTCTGCGCTTCTTTTCTAAACAAGTTCGTTACGCTTACTTATTAAATAAAAATTCGAGTTAAGGAAATTAGCATATTTAAAACTTGTTGTTGGCATAACAAAAATAAAACAATTCACTAAATTGAAGCATTAAATAAAGCAAAAATAAATTATACACTTAACCTATCACAATCTGCATTTGCTGCCATAATACAATTGCTTTTTCGAAGGTTTTACAATATTTTGTTTTTGCTGTGAAAACTGGTTTCGCATTTGTAATTAGCTTGGGCTTATTGCGTGTGACTAATATTTTCAATATTGCATATTCGCATACAAATAATGCATTTTATATGAATACTCATGCTAATACTCACTCTATACTATTGTATACCCTGCTATTAGTATATTTATTTAATAAAGGATAAATCCCATACTTTTTTTGCTACATGTTGCCTTAATAATTTATAAAGTATTTCAGTGTGTATATCGTAAAAATATTATGAAACTGTTGCAACATTAATTATTTACTTCCTGTAGCATGACCATTCAATGGAATATCCGCAGGAATTGACAGCAGTTCTTTAAGGCTTGCAATGCAACGCTTGGAGCCGTCACGCGCCTCGCTCGAATACTAAGTGGAGCAAAAAAATGTATTTTTACAAATGGAAATGCGAAAATCACTCACACACACACACACTCACCATTGTAAAGTTCAGAAAGCCGTGTGGTAGGCCCTTCAATATTTCCAATGTCACTGGGCGACCTAACTTCTTAAGCTTACGCGCAAACATGACGCAATCATCGAGACAGGGATCCATATCGAGCGTCTATGAATTGGAGAGAAGTGAAAGTGATAATTTTCTGTGTTTTCATATAAACATAACCTAACTATTTTTATAATCATACGAAAAAAAACTCACCAAAATCTTTGTGTTCGGCAGCTGCTTAAGCCACTCATCGCTTGCCCAATAGGGCGATAGGAATGGATCTTTTGGCACTTGAAAGGCAAACTCTAAGCTAGGGCTACGCGCTATCAACGCATCCATGTTGCGCAAATCTTTTATGCGCTCGCTATGCGGCGCATCGCCGCGTATCTCACTCGATTTGGTGTAACGATCGAAGGTCGTTGTAAGCGCATTGAAGGCATTATTGAAACGTCCATGTATGGTTTCGAAGGCAATAACTTCTTTGCCGGTATCAATGATGATGTTCTCTTCGGATGCTGTGCGCGCTATTGTTGGCGCGATACAATTCGCATATGTTGTGCCATTCGTCACCTTACAGCCATTGACTTTTTGCTCCGTGGCCTCTTGTGTATTTGTGTCGATGAGATATTGGTCCAAAAAACGATCAATGTACTGCTCTGAGTCCGAGTCTTTTTGCGTTTCGGCGGTCAGTTGTATGGGGTAGTGTACGATTGGTTGAGAGTCGTCTTCGAAGGAAACACAAAGACTGTTATCCTCTTCGGCGGATGGTAAATCGGTACGTTCAACTGTCTGGCTGTGATAGGATGCGCTCGCAAAAGTATCACTGCTCTCTTCCGTCTCAGCATCGGCCTCCATAGCATTCATGTCCAAAGCAGTGCCGTCTTTTAGCTAAATAAAATATATATATATTTTAAATACATATTTATAAATAAAATACTACGCCAACTCACCATTTGTTCCCACTTCGAATTCTCCGCAACCGATGATATCGGGCTCTTCGCTGCCGATGTGCGCCTGCTGGATGCCGCACTGTACTCCTTTTCCATTTGTAAAGTGAAATGTCGCTCTTGTGACGGTGTTGCGTTGCGTATATCAGACATTTCGGATACATGTTTTGCATTCGCCTCCATCTGCTCGCGTTCGGGTGAGGCATAAGCGCGCAAGCAACGCATCATAAAACCGAAAGGCAACAACGGATCCATGAGGCACAAAAGACGCGCCGGACTCGGCACGAAGCTTATTAAGATCGGGCAATAGGCCAAAAACAGGCCGTCCGGTATACGTACACCCTGTTCAATGCACTTTAGCGCCACACCAATGCAAAGATTTGCACCCGCCGAATCGCCGGCAAGCACAATACGCTCAGCGGTCGTGCCTAAATGCTCGGCATTACGCAACATCCAGCAGTAAGCGTAAAATACCTCCTCGAGTGCGCGTGGAAAGGGCGCCTCAGGTGCGAGACTGTAATCCACAGAGATAATAGGCACGTCAAGCGACGCAGCCCAATCGCGTAGATAGAGCTCATGCGATTTCGATGACTGCGCCACAAAACCGCCACCATGACAATGGAACAGTACGCTGCGGCTACGTGCTGGTAGGCGACGCCAACTACGTGCAAATATACCCTCACCGATCATGCCCTCCCGACGCGTATAACTCAACAAGCGCACGCGTATTGAATTGCCGGGACCGATGTGTGCGGTTGGTAAAGGTATATCGATCAGTTCGGCATTGTCATTTTGATTTACGTCGGTCGCAGTGTGTAGCTTTTGTGACTTTGTAACACTGCATTGGAAAATTGGTTTTTAGTAAGAAAAAAATTGCTTTACAATTAAAAAAAACTTACCGCGGCAATTGCAACCGCTCTGGCGGTATTTCAATTACACGATTCACTTTCACCGAACTGCCGACAATAGTCGGTATGGTATGCATCATCTCCGATTCGGCCAGAAACCAAAAGGCTTTACAAAAGTCGATTTTAGCATTTTGTGAAATATTCACAATGCGTCGCGCGCATTGCTCTGGATTCATAAAATACTTGCTGCCTGTCCAGAGGCCACGTGTCGTCTTGGTTATTTTACCCTCGCTCTGAGCGTAGAACACTTCCGAGAAGCTCGCCATACCAATTGAAATGAAACGCAACACAGCGCGTATAGAATTGTCATACTGAAACCCAAGGCAACGACCATAGAAGGCATACTGATTGATCGTATCGCCCATTTCGAATAATTCCTCAGCCGAGTGATGTCCATTGGCGAACAAGTCACCCGAATCGCATGACCAATCATGCATGATAAGCAAATAATGCAGGCACGTGCACAACGAGGAGAGCAGCTGCGAGCACGACTCCACCTCCTTCATGTAGTATTTCTTACGAAAAAACATTGTGGCACGCGTTGCATGGAGATTCTTGCATATATTTTGTCCATATGTGATAGATGCATTCGTTACAGCTATAAAGCTGCGATAGCCATTACCCGGCGTATGCTCGTCAAAGTCGTATTTGTGAGCGAAAGCGGCTATCTGTAGCACCAGCTTGTTCGCCAAACGTATAAAATCCTGCCAGGCGACAAACGCGCCATACAGACGCTGTCCCTTCTCCGAAGGATCCTCTCTGAAGTGGTTGGCATGTTCAATGCACTGCTCAAGCAGTTGTGCGTATAAGGGCTGCAAAGCGGGCGCTGGATCATCCTCATGCCCAGCAGTTAACGACTCGGCCATCGGTTGATCGTCAAGTTGCGATGTTCGCAATTCAGCAGAAGAGACTGTTGAGGCGGCTGACGAGGACGGCAGCGATTTGGGTGAGGGCGGTGGCGATGGTGGTGTTGTGAACATATTATTGCCGTTAGGTAGCTGCTCATCTATGACTGAACTAAGCTTGTCAACTGGCGTTTTTCCACTGTCGCTAACAATCATTTTAGCGCCCAATGTGACCCCAGCTGTCGGCTCATTACACTCCATATTTTTATGGGTATCGTGACCGTGTGAGGGGAGCTGCATAAAGATATACATATTCATGTGAATTGAAACATATTATTATTGCTTATTACTTGTTATGTATTAATATGCATAGAATACTGAAGCAATTAGCAATATACCTGCTATTCATACATGCATACATACATATATACATATTTGTTGTTTATTTTAAATGCTTGTTTTTCTACGCTTAGTTCATTGGCTTAAAAGTGATTTTGTTATGCATGAATAACGCTACCGTGTAAAGTTCAGCTAAAACTATTACTTTTTATGCGAAGTATAACATTATACAGTTTGCGTAACGGATATAATAATACATATGTATGGATATGTACAAATTAAAGTTCAGTTATAAAATTGAACAAACCAACAGCTATCGCTGAATCGCTGAAGCAAAAACCTTAGTCACTTTAATATTTAGTAGGAATTTACGCTTTTCAAGGTTTTAGCACAATATTGTTAATTTTTTTCATAAAAGTGTACAAATAAATATGCGCACTTTCAGTTACAAATAAAAGTTTACGTCTTTTTAGCATACAAACAATATTAAATCTGCATACACACTTATATAAAAAATAGTAAACAAATAACTATATATTTTTATTAGTATAAAATCAAAAAAAAATATTTTGGGCAGTGCGGCGTATGAGTAAAATTTCTACTTCGTATGGCATATGGAGAGCAAAAGGCAAAAAAAAAAAAAAAATGAAATCAACGGAAATCCTAACGGAAATAGGGTACTTTGGAGTTTAGTCTTGGTTGAAACTGTATATCGGCTACAAACTTATAACAAGGTGTTTATTTGTATTATTTTAAGCATTATTTCACATTTTTATACGCCGAACAGGTATGAAGAATCTGCTCCTTTGTCGGAACCGCTCGATATCCGTTCCACTATATCATATGTATAAAGAGTATTCTAGCTTTGCTGTAACCAAGACTGACCGTTTTTATCTACTGTTTACATTTAAAAATTAAAAAAAATAAAAAATAAATAAATAAAAGTAAAATACAAACTCATATTCCTTGTAGTCAAGTATAGTTTTATGTTATGCTTACTAAGTCAACAGCCACTTCATTACCGGCAGATTATCAATACTTTTTAAATTTATAAATGAAAGCAGTTTTTGAGAGGTTATCAAGTGTTGCGTGGGAACAACGCTACCGCGTCTACTGATAAGCGGACAATAAAAAGCAAAAAATAATGATAAGCGTGCCCAGCTGCAAATTTATAAAAGCAATTCGCTAAGCCAAAAGCAATAAAACACATGCAAGCTAAAGTTGTTTTTATTTATAACTTTATTTTTCTAGAATAAGACACAATTCTCGATCTACAACTAAAGCCTCAGAAAATTATTGTTTCATAGTGCTGAATATAATACTAGCTTGTCTTACCTGTTTTATTCACCTGCTTATCCGCTCTGCTTCTATCGCCTCTCTCCTAAGTGTCACCAACAACTCCGTGTTTTTATTGTGTTCTTTTATTTTTGTCACTTCGCTTAATCCCAAACAGGACGGTGTAGTGGTGACCGCTGATGACATCAAAAATTAAACAAAATGAATGAAAACGAGTATGAGAATTGACTTACAAATACATATTGGAAATCTTCAAAAAAAAAAAATAATAATAATAAGAAAGAAAACACGCGAAGCAGCGCATTAAACTTTCACTTTTTTGTCAAATTTTCAACCGAAAGAAGACAAGTTAAATTAAATACCCTAAAATTTTCTGTATATGGCAACTGAAAAGTTGGAAAAGCGTTTGGAAACGCCCCCGTTGCAGAACACAACCTAGCACTGGTTTACGCAGCAAGCGAAGTTACTTAGTCACGGAATATTTACATTTTTTTATTTATATTTGCTTTTTATGTTGATACATACATAGTTAATGCTCACGTCACACTCCGTCGGTTGATCAAAGTTCAACCAAACAGTTGTATTTTTCTTCTCGCAATGTTTTGCAATTTTTTCTCCACTCAACAGTCTGCAACTTATCATAAACTTTTAGAATTAGTGTTCACTTAAAATTTTTATTATGAAATAATTTTGTATGTGAGAAGTTGAACCACTGCGAAAATTAAACTAATTTCTTCCGCCTGGCTATTAAATTGCTGCACAAACCAATTGATGAACCAAATTTACTTGACTTTTGCGTTGTTGTTTTGTTTTTTTTTTTTTTTGTTTTACAATTGAAAATTAGTAGACAGGTAATCGAGGAAAACGTCAACAAACAAGTTTTGCTGACAGCTGTTTGGGAATTTTGTAAATCAGACAATGCTACCAGATGTGCTGAATACAATAAAAAGAAAATAAACTGAATATTTCCCTTTCAATATATATATATATATATTCTTGGATTGGTTAAATGTATTATTTTTATCATTATGTGCATCAGCTTCGCTAAATGCATTAAATAGTCTTTAAACAGTTTTAATATAAATTTTAGTATTTTTCGCAAGGCAGAAAATTAATTGTAAATTTTGTATTTTTTATAAAGGCGAATTTTATTTATTTACAAGATATGAAAATAAACGTTTTACATATTAATATGTATAACAGTAGCTACATTACTTCTTATTCTTTTTTGTAAAACGGGGACCACCAAAATTCTTGCCTTTATTAAACTTATTTTTGCCAGCTTTGTTGGCAATTTTCACACCGCTCGTCTTCTTCTTTTTCGCTATTTGAGAGAGCTTCTTATGGCGATTGGCTTCCGATCTGACAAATTAAATTTTTTATTAAAAAATACTGAAAGATATCTTTAATCGTAATAGGCATACCTCAGACGCAACGCTCCGCTTCGGCTCACATCTGTCAAGTCGTTCGTGAATGCTGACTGACCACGACGTTTTGTCGGTTTCAGTTTGTTGTAGTCGCTTACATATTTCCGGCCTTGCTCATCAGACACTGCGCCTAGTTTACCAGGACGTTTCTTCAGCTTTGATATCTTCGCACGTACCAAAGACGCCTTTTCTATCTCCTTTATAACTCGCTCCTTTGCCAATTGCTCTGGTGACTTTTTCTTCGGTTCTTCCTTCTTTTTCTTCTTTTTAGCGTTGAGCTCTTTTACTGGTGGTCCATCTTCACCTTCGCCACCATATTCAGTGCGCTTGCGTTTGCCGGCGCTTTTCTTTTCATTGGCACCATCCTTTTGATTCTCTTCGGGGGTAATAGCTAGACGCGCCTTTTCATCTTCACGCTGCTTGCGGGTTTGGAACCACGCGCGTTGCTCGGACTGGGTGCCTTGCAATTTGCGTTCCGTTTTTGAAAGTTGCTGCTCCATCTTGGCCAGTTGACGTTCTGCTTGCTCTTCGTCCAAAATGTGTTCTGTAAATATGATATAAGTAAGGATGAATGTATGGGAGAAAATAGTTAGATAACTTGCGTATTTCCGGTTCGAGTGCGATCAGTTTCTTGCGATATTTTTCAATAATTTCTGGTGGTATAATACGATTCTTCACCGAGTTCTCTGCATTCTTAATAATGTCTTTAACGATTTTACGCTCTTTCTCGCCAGCCAATGACACTGAAATACCTGCGCGCCCGGCACGAGCAGTACGACCGACTCTATGTATATAGTGCTCGGTTGTAATAGGCATGACAAAGTTAATGACGGTCTTTACGCCTACAATATCCAGACCACGAGCTGCCACGTCTGTCGCTATGAGTACGTCTATTTGTTCTTCTTTGAATTTCTTTAACGACTCCAGACGCTGTTGTTGCGTGAGGTTACCATGCAGTTCGCCAGCACGTATGCCTAGTAAGCCTAGTAAAATGTGAAGGCGATGAGCTTGCTTTTTCGTTTGGACAAATACCATGCAATGATCGTGGAATGTACGACAAATCAAACTGGCAAGTATAGGTTCACGATCGCCCTCTTTATCCTCACGAATACGAATGAATTCTTGTCTTAGATTGAAGGCAACTTGTTGATTATTATTGACGAATACTTTAACTGGCTTACTGAGCGACACAGCAGCTAAATCTTTGACTTGTTCACTCATTGTGGCCGAGAACAACATAGTCTGCCGTGTCTTCGCGCACGAATTTATAATTTCTTTCATCTGTTCGGCGAAATATTCATCTAACATACGATCAGCTTCGTCCAAAATGAGCACCTATGAATCAGAGAGTAAAATTATTATTATTTACACAATTTAAGGTCATTAAAAAATATAATTATTTTAAGATATCAGGTTATGCTTCCTACGAAGTATAACTAAAAGGTTCCACAAATACAACCAAAAGCTGTTTCGGAGCGCAAGGATATAATTCATCACTTATGTAAAAAAGAGATTGTTCCGTAAAAATGAAACTACTCACCTCAATTGAATCCAAACTAAAACTAGGCGTATTCTTAATGTGATCGATGAGACGACCCGGTGTGGCTATAACAATATCAGGATTCTGTCGCAAAACCAGTTCTTGTGCTTTTACATCTAAACCACCAATAGCCAAACCAACATCAATTGTTGTAAATTGACACAATTGTTTTGTCACTTGATACACTTGTGCGCCCAACTCACGGGTTGGCACCAACACAAGTACACGCGTAATTGTTTTGTTATTCATTGGTCGGTATAAAAGACGTTCCAGTGTTGGCAACATGTAAGCTGCTGTTTTACCGGTACCAGTCGCAGCGCAACCACATATATCACGACCCAGTAATGCAATAGGTATTGTCGAAGACTGTATGGGAGTTGGATATATATAACCCAATACACCGATAGCACGCATTAGCGGACGTGACAGATTCATTTGGTAGAACGATGTAATGGACTCGTTGCTTTCGATAGCTTCATCAAACTGCATTTTTTCACCTTCCTCCTCTTCCTCATCCGAGTTATCACCAGATTTCTTCTTCTTTTTCTTAGACAATTTCTTCTCACGTAGTCGTAGATTGTCGTGCTTCAGTTCGTCATCGGAGAGCGGGATCTAAAATTTTTAAAGATAGATCAACTTTCCTACACATATTGGATTTTCAAGTAACATACCTCATCATCGTCACCACTGTCGTCTCCTTCTGTGGGCTTGCCATCAGATTCACGTTTTTTCAGACGCTCTGCAATTTTGTCATCGGTCTTGGTTCGAGCCTTTCGCTTTACATATTTCATGAGATCGTCCCAGGTATCTTGGTTGTACTCTTTCACAGACGATACAAATTGAAAACCTTTCTCAAACTCGGCTACTTTCTTGTGACGTACTTTTGTGGGTTGATACTAAATAACGCAATAGTTTTTAAAGTTAATCAACTGCACAGCACTCATTATTTTTTGTACCGCTTACCTCTACTTCTGCGTCGGAATCTTCCGAGAAATTTTCAACCTCTGCATCATCCTCAATAGTTGCTATCAAGTCTATATTCTTCGTGGCACCCATTTCTGCCAACTAAATACAAATTTTCCAACAAATTCTTTCAAAATTAAAGTTCTAGTTTATTTTACAAACTTCGTCCAACCTTCCGCACCCAAACGAAACACACGTGTGATACAGCTGTTTGTTTTTATATCAATACGGCACTGAACACTCGCCGCATTATCAACAAAAGTACACTGAACGCGCTGCAACCGCAACATGTGCGTTGCAATTGACAGATTTCATTCTGCCTACTGCCTGCTTTTGTGGAGCTAAAAAATGTGTTAAAGTGTTTATACTTTATTTTAATTGTTAATAAAATATATAAAGCGTTTTAACAGGATAAATGTAAATAAAAAAGTATGGCGGAAATATTGCATAAAACTAAAAACACCAACACTTTTCGGGTAAGTACTTGCAACATATGTACCACCACTTCATACTAAATGCATGCTCTTGCTTTTAGTATAAATCCTTTGCGGACCGTGTTAATGAGATTGATATACGCCGTTTGGCTTTGTACCGCATTGGTCATGAAAACGAAGAACTGCCAGAGGAAGAAAATGAAACATGTTTTCATCAAACGCTGAAGAAATGGATAGTCTTAAACTTAACAGACGAGTTTGGCCAATTCAGCCGCAGATGTCTGAAAGTGGTAACATTGCCGCAACTGCTGCACCAAAAAGACTTTGTGATAGATCTCCTGTTAGAGCGTCTCTCGACGGCCACAACTCTATCATTGCAGCCATTATTGGAATTATTATACGTGTTAGCACGCGATTTGCGTGAGGATTTCTACCCATACTTTCAACGCGTGCTCGATCGACTCATTTGTCTGCTGAATACCCAAGACGCAGAGCAATTAGAATGGACATTGGTTTGCTTGGCTTACTTATTCAAAGCATTAAAACCGTACTTGAAGAAAAACATCGGTGTGGTGTTCCATGCCATTTTGCCACTACTAGATGAACAGCGTTACGAAGAGCATGTAACCAATTTTGCCGTGGAGTGTTTCTCCTTTATAGCACGTGATGTGCGCGATTATCGCAAATTTCTTGATTTCGTTTTGGACACAATAGCACGCGAACAGGTGGACAGCATAGCAGGTTGTGGTCGTTTACTCTTTGAAATAGTGCGGGGTGTGAAAGGACAATTCCATTCGGTGGCGGGCGATTTTCTGCAGTTTATATTTGAATGCCTAGTTGACGAACAGCGGGCCAAATCGCAGGACAAACTGCAATTGCTCTGTGAAATTGTTAAGCAATCTGTGCAAGAGTTGCTCAACTTTTTGTCACCTCAAAGCATGCCGCTCTATTGGGACAAACTCTGCAATGTGACCCAAAACATGATGTTAGCTGGTGTGGGAGCTTCGGAACGTTTAGTGTATATTCTGCCGTTATACATACTCGCAGCCGAACACCGCAATGGTAAATATCTGTGCGAATTAGATGTGTTGGTACCAACTGTAATGAAGATGTTGGACTACTGCGGGCAAGTACAAGCAAAAGGGAAAGCGGAAGGAGCGCTGCATTTACTGGTAGAATTGGTTAGCAAGATATTACTGGCAAACAATGCCAATCTGACACAATTAGACACCAGCCGATTAATGAAGAAAGCGTTGAGCGTGCAACAACGCGATATTTATGCGCAATTTGTGTTACTTGTTGGTGCGCATGCGCAGTTCGAACTATTAGTGCTACCTTCTGTCGTTGCTAACTTTGAGGACAAGTTTGATGAGCCCGCATTTGAGCTGTTGGCACGCGTTGTCCTGCATAAGCGCTCACTGGCAGGCAATGCATTTGCGCTGGAGTCGTGGCAGCCTTATATTTTACACATAAAACAACAAAACACGCTTGAAAAACTGAAACAAAGAATAAATAAACTTACATTTAATGAAAATATATTGGAAGAAGAAAGTAATGTTTTGCGGGAGCAAGTTTTATTGCTAATTTTAGTGCCACATATTGCGGGGTTGGAAAAAGAGGCCATTGAGCCAAAGCTAAACACAATCTTGAACCAAATTTTAGATAGCTTAAATGCTGATAATAACTTAGCGCAGAAATTGACATTATACTCGCTCGTGCTCGAGACACACATACATCTTAAATTTAAATGTGTGCCGAGTTTTGTACAACGCTCCATAGGGACGCTGCTACCCCATGCAACAACTAACCTACAAGCTTTGGGCGCGCTGGACCAGCTCCTAAGCGCAACGCCCAAATTTACCGAGGAAGAAATTCAACGCATATCGGAACTTTTGGTGCCCCTGCTCAGTTCGCATGCGCATGATGTGCGCCTGCTCGCTGCGCACTGCCTACAAACGCTGCATCGCCAAACGAAGCTGGCGCATCCCTATAAAATATTCTATGCCGCCGAATGCATTGAACCAAACGTGCATAATTATCGTGAGCAATTGCTGCAACTGCAGCAACTCGAGACGGCCGGCGAACTCTACCGCGCCATTGAGAAACTTGAGTCTCAGCGCGATGTCTACAAGCGGCACATACTGCGCTTTCTGCTCGGCATGCTGTACCACAACTTCAAGTTTATCTGGGAGCCGGTACTGAAACTAATAGAATCATACGCGCAAGCGATGAGCGTCGCAGACTTTTGGGCCATTTATCACCAACTATTGCAGCAAACAGCTGACAGTATAGACTACACTGTAACTGCCGCGCAGGATACCACCGCCGCCGCGGTAGAAAGTGTGCCTTGCTGGCGCAGCGCGATCTTAAATGAGTTGCTACCCGCAGTTGCAACTGCCCAAACAAACACAACAACAGTTGCTGAACTATCGCAATCTGTTGTGGATGCGTCTGCCACAATTTGGGCAAATGGCACAGCAAAAAAATCGCGATCTTGTCGGTCTCTTTCTGCAATTCGTTAACGATGAGTACCGCGCGCGCTTGGAAAGACGCGAACTTACTTGGGATCTTACGCAGCTCGCGGCGGGCCAAGCGCAGGAGCAACTCGCAGAGGCAGAGACTTTGGACAGCGATGCGGAGGAGGATGACGACGACAAGCAAACAGGTAAGTTACTCTTTTAGTCTGAAATGGTATAATATATAATATTTGATTTCGCTTTCCACAGAACGCTTGCGCAAAACTGGACGTCGCGGCAAACAGCGCAAGGATCAACAAGGTTTCATCGCCAAAAGCATACTTCAAACGCTACAAAGCAAACTTGGCGTGTTTGCTGCGCAAACGAATCCACGTTCCCTATATCGCGAGCCTGAATTATATGCGCTCTACATGGACCTGCTGGCTGGTCCGAATGCACAGCTACAACGCGCTGCGCTCGACTGCATACTCAGGTACAAATCGAAAGCGTTGACACCACACAAGGAACACCTCTATGCATTGGTGGATGAGGTGAAATTCAAAGAGGAATTGGTCAACTTCAAATTAGACGAAGCCGTTAGCGAGGAACAGCGGCCAGAGCTCATGAAAATACTGCTACGCATATTGTATGGCAAAATGATCACCAAAGGCACACAGCGCGCGCTGAGCGCACAAGCGCGCAAATCACTCATTCTCCGTTTCCTCGGCCAGTGCACCACCGAAGAGATTCTGTGGTTCTTGGAAATGGCTTTCGGCAAGTATGCCAAATACACTGAAGCCGCTTTGCCGCTAGAACAGATACCGGCGCTGGTGTTGGCCGATTTCGATATACACGCCGCGTGGTCGCCGAAGAAGCTGCAAAGCATAGTAAATCTGCTGGAGCTGATACGCAAAGAGTTTGGCGGTCTAATGAAGCGCGACTTCCACATTTATATGCTGAAACTGCTGACATTCGTGGGATGTGCTTGTAATGCCATTTTACTGTTGCCCGCCGCGCAGCTGGCGCTTATACATCCGAAGATGAGTGTGGTCTACAAAAATGTGCGCAACGCCGCCCTACTGAGTTTGGTGAATTTCTTCGCGCACATCGACGAATTCGAATGGGAGGCCGCGCAGGTTCGCTGCTTGACTGAAGTGTATGTTTGGCCGGTCGTTGAAAAGTTGCCACAAGATGCCATTCACACGCCGACACCGTTGTTGCGTCTACTCTTGCAGTGGGGTGAGAAGCCGCAGCACTTCAACTTTTTGGCACAACGACGCGCGGAGGTTGTAGATACGTCGGAAAACCCGCCTATCTTCCATTATGTGGTAGCGCTGCTGTTGAATGAGAAAGCGAAGCCCGCGGTACGACGTCCCATTATGGCGTTGGTTGAGCGCCTGTTGGATGCCAAATCGAAAGTGGAACAAGTGGAAGTCACTGGTCTACATATTGTAAAACCTTACATTCCTGAACTCTTGAAGCGCCTGCGCATGAACTTTAGCACGCGCGCCGCCAAGCAAGCAATCGACAAACGCGACCTCAATATACTATCCTTACTCACCGCACATGTGGAGGACGCAGCGACTTGCGATAGCTTATTGCAGCTCTTACTCCCGATCCTCATCGCGAAGTCTCAGCGCAACGCCAGTGAAGAAGTAGTCACACAAGTCATAACGACACTGGCAAATCTCATCAAGCAGCTCGACGCGCCTGAGACCTATCTACGGAAACTCGCGCCACTTTTCGAGCAGACGCAAGAGGTGAACGCGCGTAAGTTGTTGTGCCAGCTGGTCACAGACATAGCGCGCAAGCGCCATAAGCAGGCTACCCAAAGCAATGACGAGGCGCTCATTGCGCATGCCACGCGCTTACAACGCACCGCGCGCCTTACTAGCATGCTGAACGCCTGGGACAAACGTTGGGTGGAGCAGCCCGATTACGACAAGCGCTTGGATGCGCTTAAAGAAATAGCGCAGCTCTTGGATGCTGAACATGATGGCGTTGATGTAGAGCTTGGCGTGCTCGTGATCTACAACTGCGTTTACTTCATTAAATATGACAAGGACATGGGCTTGCGCGACAATGCCAGCGAACACTTGCGTTTGCTGTTGCCGCGCCTCGCCCAACGCTACGCCGCCATTGCAGATGATAAATCAAATGTGGACTATTTAGTTGGCGACGTGGCCATTAATTTGCTTAGACGCTTATTGCGTGACAACAACGACAATGTGCGCTACGAAGGCATACGCTTATTGGGCGAATTGGCGCGCCAAGCACCTACAACGCACGCGGTCTTGCAAGACTTGGCACCGCTGGGCGATCAGCAAGACGCAGAGGTGGATTTCTTCGAGAATCTTACGCACTTACAAACCCATCGCCATGGACGCGCGCTGCTTAAATTCTGTTCTTACGCGCAGACGCTGACGCAACGCCCCTGCACGCGCACGCTGACAGAGTTTGTGTTGCCGCTGGCCACGCGCTATCTGTTGCAGGAGAAGCACGCTGGTAAGCACACGCTCATAGACGCCGCTATTGAGACGGTAGGCGTTGTATGTCAACTGCTGCCCTGGCAGCAGTATCACGCGCTGCTGCGCTATTATCTCACCAAGTTGCGCAGCTCACAGGAGCATCAACGGCAATGCGTACGCATTGTGGTGCGCATACTGGACGCGTTCCATTTTGATTTGACACAAGCGCAAGCCGATGCGCAAGCGCTGCAGCAGCTGCGCGCTAAGTTGAGCAGTGAGGAAGTGACTGAAAAAGCGGAGGACAAACCGGAAACCGCTGCGAAAAAGGTAGTAGTAACAGGAGAGAACGATGTAGACGAGGAAGATGCGGATGAAAAGGAAACAGAAGTCGATGTTGAAGACGAGGACACAGCGCTCGCTGCAGAACTGGCTGCCGCGGACACGGACACTGCAGCAGCGCAGGAAGACACCGCACCTGCTATTCGCGTACTCAACGCCGCGCTGGTGCTGCCTGCCGGCGCTGCCAAACGCGTTATGCTCACAATCACCAGCATACTTATACCGACGCTCAATCGCGCTATCACAGAGCAGAGCTCGTACGACAACAAGCACAAAGTGAATCGTAAGCGTTTCAGCGCCGAGCGCGAAGAGGAGGAAATACTGCGCGTGCCCATCGCGCTGGCGCTTGTCAAACTGATGCAAAAGCTGCCCAAGCAGCTAATGGAAGCGAGCTTACCAGGCGTTTTCATGAAAGTTTGCACCTTTTTGCGCTCGCCACTAAAGTCGGTGCGCATGCTAACGCGTGACATACTGAAGAAGATTATGCTCGCGCTTGGCGCCAGCTACCTTGCGCTGCTTATGGACCACCTGCAATCGCTGTTGACGCGCGGCTTTCAAGTGCACGTGCTTGCCGTCACTATGCACGGTGTCTTGGATGCGCTGCGTGAGCAATTGCAGCCAAGCGATATTGAAAACTGCCTGCACAACTTGCTCGACGTGGCTTTGAATGATATTTTCGGTGAAATCACCGCCGAAAAGGAAAACGAAAAAATTGCCGCACATACGCCCGAAGCTAAACCGAGCGCCAAGAGCTACCTGGTGCTACACATAGTGGCGCGCAATATACAAGACAGTTGTCTGCTTGATCTGCTCATGCCGTTCAAGGAGCATCTCACGCGTTCGCACTCGCGTAAAGTCACCTTGAAAATACAGGATTGCTTTGCGAAGATAGTCAGCGGTTTGGTGGAGAATGCGCACATTTCGCGCGAGAGTTTGCTCATCTTCATCTACGGCACCGTTTCGGAGAGTATCACCGATCTGCTGCCAGGCACACAGAAGCGCGCGCTTAGCGAACAGGAGAAGGAGCGTATGCGACGCGCGCGCCCCGACTGCTTCCTCATACAGCCGGCGCCGCGCACACGTTCCGGCGCGGTCAATAAGCGCGTGCAATCGAACGCGCAAGCCAATGCGCATATACTTATCGAATTCGGTCTGGAGCTATTGCAGATCGTTTTGAAGCGCAAAAAACTGGTGGAGGTGGACTATCAGCCTTTCTTGAATCCCTTACTGCCGCTGCTACGCGACGCGCTGAAAAGCACACATGTGCGCGTGGTGACTTTTGCGCTGAAATGCTTCGGCGCCATTTGGAACGACGCTTATGAGTTGCCGGCGCTGCAGCAGCAATACCTTAGCGACGTCGTGGAGCGCATGTTCGAGATATTAAAGAACATATCCACCTTTGGCGCTATCAAGCAAGATGAGAATCTTCAATTGGTTAAATCGTCGTACAAAGCCATCGTGGCGTTGCTGCGCAAATGCAGCGATTACGAGCTGACGCCCGAGCAACTGCAACAGCTCGTGCTCTATGTCGAGCAAAACCTGTACGAAGGCGAACATCAGGCGCTCTCCTTTTCTCTGCTCAAGGCGCTCATCGCCAGACGCGTTGAGGCCGAGTCGTTCCATCAGATAATGAAACGCATCGGCGACATGTCGATCCAGTCACAGTCGGACTTTGTGCGCGACGAGGCGCGCAATATACTGGTCACCTACATCATGGAATATCCACTGAAGAAGCGCGTCGATCAGATTGTAAAATTCTTCACAGTACAACTACGCTATTCGCTGCCCTCGGGTCGGCAGTCGGTCATACAATTCCTGCGTGCTTTAATCAAGAAGTTCCCGCTGAAGATACTTTCCAAACGCGCGGAATTCCTTTATATCTCGCTGGGACCACGTTTGGTCAACGACGAGGACCCGAGTTGCCGCAAGGCTATTGCCGACTGCATAGAGTTGCTGATCACACGTTTGGAGAAAGTCGATCGTCAGCGCTTATTCGACATGACGCTGCTCTTCTTCGAAGCCGGCAATAAGCCATCGGTGGCAGAGATGGCTGCGTCGCTTTGCTCGCGTTTTCTGAACGCGGAGAAGCAATCCTTCGCGCCGCGGCTCAAACTCGTGCTGCCCACAATTGTTGCGCGTCTGACAATGAATAATCCCAGCGCGCCCGGCAGATTTGTACGCGCGCCGGCGGCGCTGGGCTTTGACGTGGATGAGGAAAAGCTCAAGAAGCGCAGAAAATACAAAGTAAGCTAATAACTTATTAAATGCTATTGATAATAATTTATATTGTGTCCCTACAGAAAGTGAAAGGCCAAAACAGGAAGCAAGTCGAGGAAATCGTGCTCACTGAGGAGGAAGTAGCCAAAACGGCTGAGGAGCACCAACGCGCCATCGACCACGAAATCATACAAATACAATATTGCCTGCTGAAGATGTTGGACTACTGCGGCGTGGAGCTGCTCAGCGGCAACAATGCCGAATTGAGTCACGTGATCGACGAACTGGCTTATGAATCACAGAAACTGCTGGCGCATGAGCACGCCTGGGTGCGCTGCAATGCGGCCAAAATTATCGCGCTCATTTTGAGCAACTACGATTATGCGCGTGTCGGCGCACAACTGGCGAGGGCTCAACAGCACACAGACTACGCAAACGGCAATGGTGTGGACGCCAATGCAGCGAAGTTCGATTTCATTTATGCCAATCCCGTTTACGATATTAAATCGTTGGTGTTGGACTTGTGCGCCCAAGTGGTGCCCGGCGACACGCAACAGAATATGATTGATGAAATAGTCAAGATCTTCCTGTTCATAGGCAATATGCTGCGCGATGTGCCTTTTAGTGTTAAGCAAGAGAAGCAGGAAGACGACGCAGCTGAGGAAAAGGAGAACACAGCAGTGGAGCAGAAGGAGGAGCATACGACGGGTACAAAAATTAATTTGTACTGGCTGGTTCGCAATATACGCTTCCTGATTAACAGGGAAGTGGCTAAGGCGCCCCACTCCACCGTCGTGGTAAGTAAATGCCGTCGGCATACTAAGCAAACATAACCTTAAATTGTTGTCAAAATATTAATTTTTTGTCTATGCAGCGTTCAGCACTTTTCACGCTAATCGAGGGTCTCATCACGCTGCTCAATGTGGAAACACTGGAAAGGCTGGCGCCACCGCTGCTAGGTGCGCTGGTACGTGAGATGTCTGAGGAGGACCAAAATGTCGATAGTGACTTGCGGCAATTGGCGCTACGTGTTGGTAGTCGTTTGCGCAAGCGTATTGGCTCCGATCTGTACGATAAGTTGCGCACGCGCACGCAAACTGCACTAATGCGTCGGCGTGCCGAACGCAAGAAAGTGCTGGCGCAGGAGAAGATACACGATCCGTTGCGTGCTGCAAAGAGAAAAGCTGCAACTCAGGAACGCAAAAAGTCGGCGAAGCGCTTGAAGGCGGATGTGATGCGCGGCAAGGCAGCAGACACGAAGCAGAAGCTAAAGAAACGCAAGCGCAAAGCGGATGAAGAGCTATTCTAATTTTTATTTAAATACTAAATAAGTATAAATATTATAAATACATACATATGTACGTGTAATTGAAAAGTTGTATAAGGAAATTTACAAAGAAATACAGTTTTATTATATAAAGAAATAGTATTTTTTATTTCTTTCAAAATATTTTTGTCTTTGATTTTTTAAGTTTTATTAATTTCTAAAATTTCAGTTTTTTCTAAGATTTGTATTTTTTTATTCTAAATAATCAATATTTTTATTCTAAATGTTTATTTTTTTTTCTATATATTTATTAATATTTTTATTCTAAATGTTTATTTTTTTCTATATATTTATTTATTTTTTCTAATTTTTTTTTTCTAAATATTTATTTTTTTCTATAAATTTATTTTTTTTTCTCTAAAAATGTATTTATTTTCTAAGAACTTATTATTTTTTCTAAAAGTTTATTATTCTAAAAATTTATTTATTTTTCTAAAAACTTATTTAATTTTCTAAAAATATCAATTTTTTTAATGGTTTTTACCTAAATTTTATTGTTTGTTTTTTTGTTTTTTGTATAAGTATTTTATTTTCTATTTCTTTTGTAATTTAATTGTTTTTTTTTAATTTTATTTTATTATTTTCTCTATAACTTTTTCCAAACTTATTTTCTGAAAACTTTATATTACTTTCTAAAAATTTCATTTTTAAACAAAATTTTTCCCAAAAAATATTAATTTTTTTAATCTTTCTTCAATTTGTTCTGAATATTTTTTTTTTATTCTGGACATTAATAATTTTTTTTCAATTTGATAGATCTAATAAATTGTTTGTTAAATTTAGTTTTTTGAGATATTTTCCTATTTTTTTTTTTAATTTAATTCTTTCCATTTAATATTTTTCTTTATTTAAATTTATTTTTATTTATTTTTTTTATTTGTTGTCCGAAAGTTTAATTTTTTTAATTTTATTTGAATTGTTGGAACATCATAGCATCCCTCATGTATAGCAACATTCCACCCCTGCAAATTGTCGCAGGAATAAATGTTTCTTAAACATGTTTTCAAAACATACGCTCTGCTTTATCGACTACATGTCAAAAATCTGCTTTACTGATTCAAGTAACACAACAATCAAAATTGACAATTTCGCTGCGCTTCACTCCGCTCTTTTGTTTATTAAACAAAAAAGTCCAAATAAACATTACGCGTCTGAAGCATTACAACAAAAAGTAGCAAAATTTTGATACACTGATTATAGTTGATTGTAAAAGCGCGCAAACTTGCAATTTGCTATGTTGCGTTGCATACGTTTCGGAGAGGTGTTGCTGGATGAGACTTTCCGGACATTTTTAATATGTAATCAGTGCCAGAAGGAATTCGTGGAAGTGCCCGAGTTTCGTGTACATCTTGCGACCACCCCCTGCGGACAGCGTCTATTTAAGGAAGATGTAATTGGCTTAAAATTTGGTGCCGCACAAGTCACGCGCACCAGCAAAGAAAAAACAGTGAGTGCATACAGGAGTTTGTTCTTTTTGGTTCACAAAAAAATTAAATTGTTTATGTGCTTTTAGTATTTGTTGTATAATCCAGCGGATGTGCAATTAGCTACCACAGAAACGGTGATGAGCAGCGCCACAGCAACAGCAGAAGGTGGCGACGATGCCTATTTAGATTTAATGAAAATTGAAGAAGAATTACTAGATCCGCGTTGGTACACAGATATTGCAAATGCACAGACTGAGGTTGCTAGTCCACAAGCTGCTGCAGCATTATCAAGCGCGATTAATGCCAATAAACCGATGGAGTATAAAGAACTCGTAGAGGCTGTGGGACCATATGTCCAATTCAAAGAAAATGCCGCTAAAAGAAAACCAAGCAGCGTTGTGGTAAGACGTTTTCCCAATAAGGCTGATAATCCCGCTGCTGCTAAAAACCACCCAGTATTACAAACGAAACTAGAGCCAAGCAACGACCAAAAATCGGTACGTTTGCTAAATCCTGCGGTGAAACGAAAACTTGATATGGCACCAAAGCAGGTGCAATTTAATGATAAAACGACTGTAAAATATGTAATTAATGAGAAATTGTGTACAAATTCTGCGCCAATAACTGAAGAAATAACCCTAAATAATGGTGCGGTGGTAAAGCGACGTAAAACGATAAATATACCAACGGAGCAAACAAGCATGCGACAAGACCTGCAGGAACAGGCTATTCGGCGAAGTTCAGATGTACCAAAAAGTACAATCGGAATAGCCGCAGTACGTAAGACTGTCACACAACCAACAAATGTAGTAGGAGCTAACAAAACTGCAAAATCGCACAATATCCCTATTGCTCCGACTGTGGTAAGTTCAAAGATTGTCGCTCCAACAAAATTGGCCTCAACAGCGGCACCTAAAACCGACGCAGCAGCAAAGAACAAAGGCCCGTTGCCTAATACACGTGTGATAGCTACGCAAATGAATGGCAAAAATCAAACAATCCACTCCAATTTGTTAGTTAAAAATCCTATCACATACGCCAGAGCCAACTCGAATGGCATAACAAGCGAAAAACCGCTACCAAATCGAACCGCGCCCATATCTGTCAACAAAGTAGCACCAACAGCTACAAAACCACAACAACGTACTGTTAATACATCGGGCGTAGGAGCAACACAAGTAGCAGCCGTCGCGTCTATGAAGCAAACAGCACCACCCGCACTAGCACCCTTATCAAGTAGTAATCCCACTGCCACGGCTCAACAGAAAACCAATGATATATTAAACAAACTGCAGACGCGCGGTTTGCAGGTGAAGCGCACGCAGCCGCCCGTCACAACATCGGTCAACACGATTCAACAGAACAAAACGCTGGAGCTGCTGCAAAAACTGCAATCCAAAGGCATGAAAGTGAAAATACTCAATGGCAAAGAGGCGTTGTGTGCAAGTGGTGCGACGGTTGCACAAACTAGTGCCAGCATCAATTTGCCAACCACTGCAGTGAGAGATGCGAAAATCGTGTGCAACGTGGGAAGTACCCCGTTGGTGAAACCAAATAAGACGATTTTAAACAATAAGCTCATAATTAAGAAAGTAAAGTAGTAGTGATAGTAGTGATGTAGAATTTTACTGTGTTTTGTCGATAACCGTTAGGCTATTTTTGAAACAAAGCCAGATTTTAATTATTTGTTTGTTTATCCGCCATAAAATTTTGTTTCATTTGATCTGAAGGAAATTCGAATAGTCTACATAAGCTTTTATGTATTAGTTTCATATTCATATTTTTTTGAAATTATAATTCATTATGTAATGCTTAATATTTAAGCAACCGTATACGCGTCACTAAATGTTTACTGTTCTCATCTGTGTTGAATAAAATATTAACATATGTCTGTATTTATGTGCGCTCAGCTCGTTCGGCACAGCTGAGAAGGAATACTTGAAAATAAATCGTTTTCAAAAACTTTATTAAGAAAATAAAAGCGTAATCTTAATAGCAATCTTTAATGTCGGGTTTAATGCTGATACAACAACAACGGATCTCTACTACTAAAACGTACTTTTTAACCAATATTATACACAAACAGTTTTATTTTACTGAAAACAATCACGGCTGCAATGACAGTTTGGAAAATGGTCTATCTAAAAGCACTTTACTCAACGTTGCGGTATTTGCTATGCTCACAGCTTCACCTACTTGGCCACTATCCACAGCCATGCCTCCTTCCGGTGTAACGGAGTTGCGCACCAATTCACGCAGACTTGCGGATATTTTCGCTGTTTTGGCAATAGCCTCTTGTCGGCGTTGGCGCTCTTCAACAAAACGTTGCGACTGCTCACATTTCTGCTGTATGTGTTCCTCTAGCTGGGCCAACCGCTGGCGCTCCAACTGTTGCGCTTCGCGCCAGTGCTCCTCGTGCACCAACTCTTCCATTTGGTTGTCGTACCGTAAACGGCGTAGATAGCTGTCGAGCATGTTGGCGCGTATATGCTCGGCGCGCTGCAAGCGTTCGCTTAAACGTTCGCAAATCTCTTGTTTACGTAACTTTTCGTCTATTTGCTGCTCTTCCTGCTGCACAGCGACCGCCTCCGCGCGTCGCAACTCGTCACAACGGCGCTGACACGCCGCTATACCACGTTCAACTTTAAGCGCGTCAAGTCGCCGTTTCGTGCTCTTATCTTTTTGTTGCAAAGCTTCGCGCAAACGCCGCAGTTCGCTCAAATCGCGCTGAGCAATTTCGTTTAGGCGCGCCTTTGTCAACAAATAATCTTGAAATTGCTTGTCGCGTATCGCGCGTTTATACTCCTCCATTTGGGCGCACTTGAAGAGTTCGCGTTCGTAACGCTCATTTTCCCAGTATTTGCGCGCCAGCCAGGCATTCTCTTTGGCAATGGCGCGCTCGGTGCGCTTATGCGCCATACGATTCAGTATGCGTTTATCGTGTGCGGGTACTTGTTGGTAAGCGGCGCGCACTGTGGGCGCCAAGCAGAGGCTGGCCATGGAGGCGCACACTTTTTGTGAAGTAAGCGACGAGGACAATTGCGCCTCGTCGCTGGCTTTCTCGTTGCCCTTCGATTTAACAGTGCAACGCGGCAGTGTATGGGAATGTGCGAGCGTACTAGTGTCTGCATGGTCCACCGTTGATAAGGTTTGCTTAAGCGCGCTGGTGCCGTTCACTTGCAGAGAGGCCATTGCGTCGTTGTCCTCGTCGTCGTTGAGCGCGCTCAGCAGTTCCTGCAAGATCTTACAATCGCGCGTGTAGTATGTGGCGCGTTTAGCGGCAGGACCAACCGATGTGGAAATTAATGGTGATATGCTGCGACTGCGCACGCTACATACACTTTTGGAGCGCTTCACCGTAGCCGCAGCATTACGCTTTGGCACTGCACCATTCTTGTAGTGGCTCGCCGCAGCTGGACTTGTACGCCCGGAATGTGTTGGCGTTGTTTTGGCGTTTTTGGATTTATGTGGTATTGTTGGTATGGTTTGTGTACTGGAAGGCTTCGTTAAATTACCGTTTGATGTTGTAACGGTGTTGTTTTTTCTTCTGGCAGCTCTAGATTTACGCGTCGAACGCTTTTTGAAAATATTCTGATCAATGGAAATGGTGGAACGTGTTACTTCAGTTGGCCGAGTATATTGAATCGCTGCATCTTCTAGTCTCTCAAGCGCGTGCACGTCGCGTTCTAGTCCGTCAGTTTTGCACTTGCTATCGATTTTTTCGAAATGCTCACCACAGTTGAGTGGTTCCGTATTTAAGCTGCTACGGTGTGAGCTGTAACAATCACAGTGGCAAATCTCGCAGCAGCTGTCACTTAAGTTCAACGAGTCAAGTTCAGCTAAAAGCCGCCAGTGTTCCGCCGCCGCCGTACTTCGTGCTGCAGCGCGTCCATGCATGCTTTTAAAAAGTTGCTCATCAACACTTTCCTTGTTTTTGCTCTAGACTTGGCACTAAATAAATTTATCAGCTATTCAATACCCATTCGTCGGCTTTGCCATCTCCGCGCGTTTCCGTTCGACCTAGAGGAATTAGGTCGCTATACCCTGACGTTTTTATTATTCTTTACAAATCCGCTATATATCGATTTCTTTCGGTTATGCCACTATTTTTGGACTTTTCAATCTGTCCATTTTTTACCGACTGTTCATCGGGTTTCTTTCGTTCGCCACCAAAATTGAACGTCGAGTTTGTTTACTTTCTATTGATTGTGGCTAGCTTTTGGTGTAGTTTCCATGGAGATCTTTTCTGAGTTTTGACATATTATACCGTTTCTGCATCGGTATTTTGCTGTTGGTATAGCTAAATTGCTTTACTTCATTTTGATGTTCTGGGTTTCAGTTAAATTTAGAACACAATTATTTATTTATTTTTTTTTTTGAAGAATTTAAAACAGATTATCAAATCTATTTCTTGCTAAAATATGTATGTACGTTGTTAGTGTGATATTGTAGTAATATATATGTATGGTTATGTAATATTACAGTAAATAAACGTTTAAAAAAAGTGAAACTCATTTAATTTCAGTTATGATTTCTATAAGTGTGCTAAGATGATTGTTTATTATTAAAAAATTAAATCAATTATTTATATCGTTATACTAAAAGAAAAATTGCAAAAGCATAGAAAGCGACTAACAATTTCTTTTTTGACATACATTATACATACGTAAACACATACTTAACTGTATATATCCATCGATTGGCTCTCGTCAATTTACATAAAATCAAAGTTACTCTCATCATACGGACGATTCCCACCCATAGGCACACCGCCACCCGGTCCACCGCCCATTTGATTTGGTGGGCCGCCACCCATTTGCCCAACCACCGGGCCGCCTGGGCCACCACCTCCACCCATTTGGGGCCGAAATTGATTGGTAGGCGCTGATTGTTGTTGCAGCAGCAATCGTAAGCCCGGATTGTTGCTCATCATTGGACGCACCATGCGTTGTTGCTGTTGTTGCTGCTGCTGTTGTTGCATGGCCGCTGCAGCTGCTGCCGCTTGCGCCACGGCGTGTGGCATTTGTGCATTCGGTCCACCCATCATGGGCATACGCTGTTGCTGTTGTTGTTGCAATAAGTTCATTTGCTGCTGATGCTGCTGCATTGGACCACCACCGACCATTTGATCGGAGAGCTGCATGCCGATCACTCCCGGTGGTGGTCCTCCCCCTCCTGCAATGGGTCCGCCCGGGCCACCTCCGGGTCCTCCCATTTGCATGTTCATTTGCTGAGCATATTGATTGTAATTTTGTTGCTGTTGCTGCTGCTGTTGTTGTTGTTGCTGTTGTTCCATTTGATGTTGCACATCCATTGGAGAAGGTTTTTGCTGTTGCTGTTGCTGCTGTGCCATTACGTTGGGCGGCAAGTTATTTTGCATTTGACCTGTAGAAATTAAATATGAAATTAGAATGAGCGCCTACGGTTTACTCGTATTGCTTATTACTTACCCATGGCATTCTGCATTTGTTGCTGTTGTTGTTGATGCTGCTGCTGTTGCTGGTGTTGTTGTTGCTGCTGCTGCTGTTGTTGTTGCTGTTGGCCATGGCCCATTTGTTTTTGTTGTATAACCTTTCTGAGACGTTCCACAAACATCGTCTGATTGTTGGGAATAAATCCAAGAAAGGCGTTTTTCTCTTGCGTGTACAGCAGGATTAGGACCTTTATTTCACAGGCCGGTCCGGAAGGGTTTGTAAAGTGTACGCAACCGGCAAAACCTGTGGCCATCACTTTGGAAAGCGTATCCAGCGCCTCGCATTGCGTGGGTTTAAATACCACCATTTTAGATTCCTTTAAGAACTGGCCACCAATATTACCCACTAGGTGCTTTGGCATAAGTTGCATTAATAGCTTTGGTGGCCAATTATCGGCTTTGATTTCGGGTTCGCCATCTTTGAAATTTGTGGCCACGCTGCACTGTAATGTTCGAGTCACTTTCTGTTGATCGGGTTTGCTCTTTTCATTCCACTCAAGAACACCAGACCAAATCTTGTCGCGATCTCGTGGATGCGGAGCGGTATCATTGCCACTAGTAACGCCCGAAGTTGAGGAGACTGGCTGTTGCATGTTGCCGGGACCACCTCCTGCTGCATTTTGGTTGGGCCCCTGTCCACCTGCATTGTTCATAGATTGTTGTTGTTGCTGTTGAGATTGATTCTGCTGTTGCTGTTGTTGTTGTTGTTGCTGCTGCTGCTGTTGTTGTAGTTGTTGCTGTTGCTGCTGCATTTGCTGCAATTGTTGTTGCTGATGTTGATTCAACATTTGAATTCGCATTTGTTGTTGTTGTTGTGCTAACAAAGGATTAACATTTTGCCCTGGCGGCGCGCTTAGTTGTGAAATTAATGCGGAATTTTGATTTTGACCAGGGCCTATTGGACCTGGACCACCTGGACCCATACCAGGCGGCATACCTCCCGATCCTCCCATAAATGGTGCACGGGGTTGACCAGGTTGTTGCTGTTGATTAGCTTGAAACATCCAACGATTCTGAGGATTTATGTTTACATTCGGCTGGAAGTTCGGATTTTGATTCGAGTTTTGGTTCACAAATTGTTGTTGCTGTTGCTGTTGTTGCTGTTGCTGCATCAGTTGTTGAGGTGTTAAACCAGAAGGTCCTCCTGGTCCTTGTTGAGGTTGCTGCTGTTGATTTTGGTTCATACCACCAACTGGATGCTGCGGTCCTTGTGATCCTTGAACAGGTCCTTGTGTGTTGTCCATTTGCATTGGCCCACCTTGTTGCTGCTGTTGCTGTTGTTGCATTTGTGGATTTCCGCCACCTCCGACAGGTACAACCATTTGATTTGGCATAACTCCACCACCACCCCTACATTGACGGTATTCGCATTTGGACTTGGAGGACGTTCTTTCAAGTGATATCCTTTAAGAAGAACTAAATGTCTGATATTTTTAGCGTAATTTTTGGCAGCAACTGGTTGATCACCATCTGCTTTCATGAATAATTTGAATAACACCGGCATTTTACGTGGTGCTATTATGGAGAAATTAATTTTTCTTTCATGAAATAGTGTCGCTAACTGTTCCACAGTTTTCCCCATATGTTTCCAGCATTCCATTACGGGTGTAGAATACGGTGGACTATTGCAAATTAATATGCAATGGCGTTGTACATTCAAAGCATCAATCATTAGACGCGAACGGCGTTCCTTCATGTCTTCAAAACAACAATGCGCTGTAGCTAAGCCTTCACACATATTTGCACAAGAATCCATACCACCACCAACCAATGGCAATTGTTCAATTGTCTCCAACACCTGTTTTGGCCAAACAAATGGCCCATATGTGGATACGGCAGGATCTAATAAATTTGCAGCAGTGCGGTATATCACAATGCCATATTGCGTGGCGTGCCGTTCGGAGATTAGGTATTCGCCTTCATCCCCCTGCCAACCTTTTGTGAAATGTTCAATAGTGGGCACAATATAATTACTCTTCAATTCGTTCATGTAAGCGCCATTAACAGCGGTGGCCTCAATTACAAACACCACGTCGGCTACTACGTCCAAATCCATGTTCTGCATAGTTACAACAATGTGAAATTATTTGTCTCAATGAACACCATACGTTTTTCCTTCAAACTGCTCTACAGTTTGGCCACCACAATCACAAGCACACAACTTTCTATATTTAATACATACGGACACCAAAACGCATCAACGCATATTTTTGTATTTCTGTTTACTTTTTTTAATAACGATTGAACAGTAATTCACTAAACAATTGACGAAACAGTATAGTTTGTGTATTTTGCAGAATGAAGAAATTTCGCGTATACTTTTATTCACTTGCTCTGCTTTTTCTTAAAACCAACCATTCACAATTACACAATAACAAGATAATTCACCGGTAAATTGACGTTGCCAGCTTCCCTGTGCATAACTTTCGTGAATTTATTAATTTAGGATAAAAATAAAGTAAACACATGTTATTAATTAATTGATTGCTAAAAAAATTGTATAAAGTTGTTTGCGTTTGTATTTTCTTTTTAATAAATTTTTGGCTCAGTCTTCCAAAACTTTTGTTTCGAAATTGATGCATGATTGTAAATTTAGAATTGCAAGTTGCTTGAGTTGGCCACACAAACTCAAGTAAAGTTTTAAAATACTTTACTCATTAATTTATTTCAGTTAAACAAATTTAATTTATGTAGTTAAACTATTATATTTAATATATTTAATAATATATTATATTTTATAATATTTAAAATCAATATTTAAGTAAAGTGAAATCATGTAAACAATGCTGCTTTATAAAATACAACACTGCCAAAAAATCATCTGTTCTTGACATAACAAAAGCATTCGACATAGAAAATTCCATCTGGTAATACAGCTGTTTCACTCATACTCACATAAATCCCTTTCATAAGCAAAAATCGAAACGGCAGCCATCTTTTTCCATGCTTTCTTCTGGCAACCGATTTTGGTCCAAAAACATGTGAGAATGACTGACACAACCCCGTTTCAGATCGTATGCAGCATACCATTTTCTTTTAGCCAAAGTATAATCAGCAGGCAATAACTTGATCACAACCAGCTGAAGACAGTGGCAGTCAGCGGCTAGAGCTGAAATGAAAATTCAGTTTGTTTCCAGTCGTCGTCTCGTCAATATTAAGCTAAAAACTTTTAATTTCCAAATACACGTGTGGTCAGACGCAAGTTAAAAGTGAATATGAAAAACTTGAAAAGTCAACAAAGCGTTACTTGCGAACAAACTTAATGCCATTTTGACAATTAATGTGTGGCGAGTTATGATATTTCTTGACTAATGCGTATGTGCGTTTAAAATAATGTAACAGTGCAAAAAATTGAGGAAAAAACCAAATAAAAGTGAATAATTAGTGCAATTGTGTATGAATTGATTTCGAGTGCCGTGTATGCTTACAATTACATTTGGGTGAAAATTTTCTTTTTTATTACATTGTAGTGAGCGAGAGAAATACTGTAGTGGCAGATTTTTCGCGCTAGACTTTGGATATCGTTACGTTTCGCTTGCACAGGAGTTAGTGGCGCGATAAAACGTTTGTAATCGTGCTTCTATTATGTTGTGCTAGAAAAAGACAAATAATCGCGCAGTAAGGAGGTAAGTTCAGTAGTTATCGCATTCATGCTGGGTGTGCGAGTGAATTGGTTAGAATTTAGTGCTGTCTATTTATTTTGTTTTTACGCCCCGCGTAGGGCCTTCAGTTCATCATCATTTTTGTTTTTGTTGCTTCTTCTTCAGTATTTTGTTTTTGTTTTGCTTGCAATATTACGGCAATTGGTACATGAAATGTATGAAATTGGAAACGTATGAAAAGAAGGTGAAGCAGAGAATGAAAGAGAAAATTGAGTGAATTTTTGCAGAGAGCGTAGTCACTTATTCCCTCTCGTACAAATAAAAGCGAGAGTGAAAAGAGCTTTTGTAGATTTTCTGCACCCCCTGAAGGTTACGTATTTAGCGCACTGGAGGAAAGTTTAAATTTCTATTACGTTTCCGTATACACATACGTATATGTATGTGTATATAATGTATGTGAGTGTATTTTACGGGAAGTGGTAAGTATTTATGTGTGTTACTTAAGTGTTTCGAAAAAAGTTGCTAGTTGGCTTAGGGTTTGTTGTTGCACACACTTTCTGTTTATGTAGCGCATAAAAAAGCAGTGATAGCATGATAAGCGTCAAAATAAACACAACGTGATAACGCTTGATTAATTTGTGGGAAACGCACAATCATAGAAATTATTATGCTACTGACTCAATAAAAATTTTCCATTATAAATATTTAATTAATTGATAAAATTCTATAATTGCAACAACTAGTTACAACAAGTAAGACTTATTTAATTTTTAGCTGTAATTGCCTTAATATACCCACAGCACGGCATTTGCCATAAATCAGCTGCACACAAGCCATAAATTTTAGTTAGCGATGCCACCGCAATACCCAACGCCGCTAACAGCAATTGAGTGCCTACCACAATATCTCGGAGGCCAATAAACAATCAAAAACGTGCTATACCAATGAGGTGTACATACATACACACATACATACATATGTATGCATATCTAGATATATACGAATTTTCATCTGGTGGCCCATTCAACTACTCTGAAAACCACTAACCGCCCGTTGGTTAGTCGATACCGAAACTCCATTTGGCCAATAACGTTTCTATGAGCTGCCATTCAAAACTTTTGATATATTACACAGCCGGCAGCAGCGCTAAGAAAGTGAGCACACTCCTTTGGCTGGCAAGTATAGTACTTACAAGTACAACAATTACAATAGCATCGCCCGTGAGCGAAAAGTCAATTTAAAATGCAATAAAATGTTGAAACCACCAAAGAGACGATGAACGCAAAAAAGTGTTCTTCCATATATACTTGTAGGGAACAATTGCGTGCGAAAACGTGCCAACTCAGCCAAATAATCGGTGTATGGTAAAAAGAAAATAATAAATTTTTCAGATGACAGTTGCCAGTAAATTGGCGAAAAATAAGAATATTACTAGTCATTTGTAGCGAAGATGTGGGTTTTGCCCCCAGTAATATTGTGGCGCTTGCGGTAGTTTGTGTAGCTCCTTCGTGTTGGAAGTAGTCAGCAATTTCCTGCAAAGTTTGTAAATTAGTTCTACAAGTGGCATTTACTTTCCTTCTGTGATTTTTTTAAATAATTTATTTTCGTAGCTCTAGCAGTCGACTCGTGAAAAGAGAACCGACACTCACCACCTCTTCGTCGATTTCAAAGCTGCTTTTGACAGCACGAAAAGGAGCTGCCTTTATGACGCGATGTCTGAATTTGGTATCCCTGCAAAACCAATTCGTCTGTGTAGGCTGACGTTGAGCAACACCAAAAGTTCAGTCAGGATCGCAGAAGAACCTCTCCGAGCCGTTCGATACCAAACAAGGTTTCAGACAAGGCGACTCTCTTTCGTGTGACTTCTTCAACCTACTTCCGGTCACTCATTATTCCCGTCCGGCTATATGGTGCAGATGCATGGACGATGACAACATCTGATTAGTCGACGTTGGGAGTTTTCGAGAGAAAAGTTCTGCGAAAGATTTATGGTCCTTTGCGCTTTGGTCATGGCGAATATCGCATTCGAAGAAACGATGAGCTGTATGAAATATACAATATGACATAGTTCAGCGAATTAAAAAACAGCGGCTACGCTGGCTAGGTCATGTTGTCCGAATGGAGGAAAACACCCCAGCTCTGAAAGTATTCGACGCAGTATCCGCCGGGGAAAGCAAAGGAAGAGGAAGACCTCCACTCCGTTGGAAGGACTAGGTGGAGAAGGACCTGGCTTCGCTTGGAATTGGCGTCACCTTGCGAGAAAAGAATCAACTGGCGCGCTGTTAACTCGACTTTAACCACGTAAGCGGTTTCCAGTAAATAAGAAGAAGAAGCTCTCGCAGCACGTTTCCTTGACCTCCCGTTGGATGATTTCGATGACAACTAACCTGAATATTGTCATCCAAGCATAGTCTAGATAACCGCTACAATCAAAGATTTTATTTATTGCACTATTTTACAAATCTTTATATGTATGTGTAGATATGTTTCCTCTGCACGCAAAAAAGTTTCAATTAAGCATTATGGAATCACAACAACAATATAAAGCAATAACCATCTACAGTTAAAGTTATATTGGTGTTAATAATGACAGCTATCATTAAAATAAAAGTTTTACGGTGCATGCAAATATCGCACAAACTAAATTGGACGAACAAAGTGCGCCAGTGAAAGGTAAAACCATACACGTATCAGTGCTCACACACACACACACCTACATGTATATGTATGCTCATGCGATTGCCGCTCATTTGCATATACAGTTTTTTGTGTCCCTTTGTCTTTGCATTGTTCTTGTTTGTTATCTCCAACAGTAGTTGTTGCTGTTGCTGTTGCTGTTGCTGCTAGCCCCACACTAATTTTTAAAAATGCGTTGCAAAACCAACCGCCGCCATAACCGCTGGCCCTGGCATGTGCCGCCACACAAAAGCGCTGTAGTGGAAGAAGCATATTCATGCATGTGAAGGTAGCATGCACTCCCATCACATATACGTACATATGTATCTATATGTGTGTGTGATATGTTTGTAGGCAAGTGTGTTTGCAGTTAAGCATGAGTTGTGGACCCCTGCCGAGTCTGCGGGCGCATAATATGTAAATCGTTCGCGCTAACTGCGGTGTTGACGATGCTGCTGCTGCTGCCTTACAGCCAGTCAGTCAGCCAGCCTAGTTTAGTCTACGAAATGCGCGCTGACAAGCTTGCAAACATGCGGGCATTGTGTGTTTTTATACCCTGCACAGGGTATAATAAGTTTGTCACGATGTTTGTAACACTCGTAAGCAAATAATACCCTCTGAATATATATACATATAGAAATGATCACTTTGATGACCTGAATCGATGTAGTCATGCCCTCTCTCTCTCAGTTTTTGAGATATCAACCTGAAATTTTACACCTGTAATTTTCTTCCCAAAAAACTTCTCATTCGTCGGAATCTCTGATATCGAACCAATATAGCATATAGCTACCATACAAACTGAACGATTGGAACCAAGTGTTTGCACTAAAAACTTTCAACAATTGTTCGTGAGCAGCTAAGCACATCGCCACGTGAGTCCTTAGGGGAGGACTGGCTAGTTTGTTACCTAGAGCTTTTTTTTTATAGAGCCAGGTCACCTCGTGATTTTTAAATCACATCACATCAATGCGCAAGAGTCACCTATGCAATGCAGGGTCACAGTGCCTAACTTTACTTATATAGACCCACTGGCAGTCAGTCTCCCCGAGAGGTCACCTCGTGATTTTTAAATCACATCACATCAATGCGCAAGAGTCACCTAAGCACTGAACAGCCGCGGGACCTGGTTTTCTTTTATAGTTCAGCTGACAACCAGCTATATTATTCCATTTGGACCACTATAAGCGTATAGCTGCCATACAAATTGACCGATTCTAATCAAGTTCGTGAAAGGCCCGAAAAAATTGGTCAGTTCGGATATAGCAATTAGCTGCAATATAAACTGACCGTTGAAAATCAAGATAAAGATCATTTTAAACACTTTTAGGCCTTGAGAAAAAAAAACCTGTGTAGGGTATTTTAGCTTCGATGCAGATAAAGCTAACTTTTTTCTTGCTTGAATGTTTTTTTTTTAACTCTAACCCTCTCTGCCTTCTGTACTCGCCTCGCACGTTCATATACATATATAAAGTATGATATGTCTGTGTGTATATATCAGCGCCTGCTAACGTGCAACGTGTACTCACTTCTAATAGATTTTCTCCATCTGTTTTGTTCTTTATCTGTATCAATGCTTGGTTCGCTGTGTGTCTGTTGGCTTGTAGACCACTTGACAAACCTATTTCCAACTCTAGTTCTTTTTATCACATTTCGTTCGTTTTTGTGGGTTTGTCGGTCTGTCGCGCTATCTGTCTGTCGGTCTGCCTAGTCGTCGATGTGTGCTTTGGTCTGCAGTCGTCTTGTTTTGTTTTTTCCGTGTGTTTGCTCGCCGTTCTTTACCGAACTCATTCTCATTCACCGGCAGTTGCCCCATTTGTTTTGTCTTTCGTTCTGTTTGTTTGCCTTCTATTCATTTCAATTAGCGCGCTCTTCTGTGCAACGTTGACCCGTCTGCCCTCCACTGGCTTTTAGTAGAACTTCTGTGTTGTCGCTTTTTTTTGTCTTCCAACCGTCGATTCTACTGTGAATTGTAAGTTTAATTCTCTATGAAAAATGTCTCAAAGTTGGTTTATAATTGCTCCTATTGTAGAGGAGTTTGGCTAGTTGGCAATGTTGGAGGAAATTGATTCCTTTTAAAGACTGGTTAGCAAGAAAGTATAAAATTCAATTAAAATTGGGCCAAAATCATCAAGATACTGATTCTTCCTAAGATGAGCCGTTGTACATAGGCTGCCGGAACGGACCCGGATTTTCATACGTCCAAAGACTGTGAACTAGGAAGCATACCTCGATATTACTTCAGTGATTTTTATCCCTCCGAAAGCTTTAACTCAGAAGCATACCTCGATATTACTTCAGTGAAGGTTTGTTTTACGTTAAAACAACAACAGGAAATGATTTCGTAAGGAATCCAAAGTTTAATTGGTAAGTCTCAATAAATAGAAGATCTAAAAATTTCCATTTTCTAAATTTGTCGCAAAAACCGCAGCTTTACTATTGCCTAGGCGTGTATGGATAGCCAAACCGAGCGCATTTACACACACATTTTTAGCGGCGTTGCACTTTCAGGTGCATGCCATTGCCATAACTCGTGCTTCCAAAGACTTGGACTGTCTTTAAATTTTACATATATGTATCTGTCGCGAAAACGAATTTTTTCTTGCATTTTTTGCTCGCTTTTATCATTGGTTCTTCCGTTTAGTGTCGCCGGCCGTCGCTGCTGTGGATTGGTTTGTTTGTGTCGCTTTTCGGCATTTTGCAGACATTTTTCCACTCGCCCAGTCCATTAACACCTTTCCTAAGCTTACACACAGCGACTCTCGTTCATTGCCACACACATACATACATACTTTTATGCAAAAGTATATATGTACATATATTTACCGCGTCCTCAGCACTCATTTGCATTTTTCAACTATTTGGTGCGTTAGCACTCGGCAATATACATACATCTACATACATATGTATATATACATGTATGTTCTCGTATGTGTGTGTGTCTCTGTTCAGTGATTATGAATATTTTAACTCTCATCGCTATGGTTTTTTGGAGAGTAGAAAATATTGGGCACCACCAGCATCGCCATTTGCACACACACATACACACATGTACTTTCATATGCGCTTACATACAAACATACAAGGATTTCCACACACATTAAATAAAATTTAACATTGATTGACGTTAGCTTAGCAGGCAATTGCTTTTGGAGCAGGAATATTTATGCGCGTAAATATGTATGAGCTGCTCCGGCCATGTTCCTGTGCAGACTGTGACGCCTTTTGAATTTTGGGGTAGTTAAAGGTAGCTTTTGTGCTTTTTTTACGTTAGGTATGCGCATAAATAGAGCCTATCTATTCTATGGAAGGGGCTTGAGCGCAAATTTACTGTTTTCATTGTGCAAAAAATTTTATAAATTTTTATGGCGTGCTTTTCAAGCAAAAAGTTAATCGAGGCATTGTTCTCTCTGAGAGGTCGATAAAATATTTTTTATATGAAAAATGTAATAGAAATTTGGACCTTTTAGAAAAAATTGAAGTTTTTATTTTTTATGCAATAATTTTGCTCGCAACTGTGTCTGCATGGTTTTTGAAAATTTTGTCGAAAAAAAGTCACGGACCTTTAAAAATACTTAATTTGAGGTATTGTAATACTCAATACTGTCTGAAATGACCATGGTACCGCTATACTTTTAATAAAAAGTGAGGTTATGTAAAAAATTTTCTTTTGATTAGAAAAGTAGAATTCTATTCAAGTAATAAAATGTTGGTTTTTTTTATATATATTAAAAAATTTCTAGTAAAAAAATAGAATACATATTTGTTTTGCATCTTAAAAAAAATTTACTAAAAAACCATTATTTTTTACCTTAAAAATTTCCTTCTACAAAAAAAAAAATCTTTTATCTTAAAAAATTTTCTATTAAAAAAATATTTTTTTTGTCTTAAAAAAATTTTCTACTAAAATAAATATTTTTTTATCTAAAAAAATTATCCAGTAAAAAAACATTTTTTTTTAATATAATTATTTCTAGTAAATAAATATTTTGTTTTTACCTTAAAAAATTTCCTAATACAAAAACATATTTTCTTTTATTTAAAAAAATTTTCTACTAAAGTAAATATTTTTTCATCTAACAAAATGTATTTTCTACCAAAAAAAAATATTTAACTAAAAATAATTCTATTGAAGTAACAAAATTTTAAGTTTTATAAATATATATTTTTTTTATTTTCAACTAAAAGATATTTATCCTAAAAATAATCTGTACTAAGAAATATTTTTTATCATAAAAAATTTGCCTACTAAAATAAATATTTTTTATGTAAGAAAAGTAAAAAAAAAAAATACTTTTTTATCTTAAAAAAATGTTTGTCAAAATAAATATTTTTTATTTGAAAAAACAATTTCCAAAAAAAATTTCAAAAAATATGTATGTACATATATATTTTTTTGTCTCTTAAAAAAATAAAAAAAAATGTCTACTAAAATAAATTTTTTTTATATAAACAAGTTAAAAAAATATATTTTTTATCTTAAAAAACAATTTTCAAAAAAAATTATCCAAAAGAAAATATTTTTTTTTACCTTAAAAAACAAACAAAAAATTAAAAAAAAAATATTTTTATTAATTAATAAAAAATTTTACTAAAAACTCAAAAAATATTTTTTTTAAATCCAGAAAAAAAATCTTCAATAAAAAATGTATAAAAAAAATATTTGTTTATTAAAGCAAAATTAAACAAAAAATATATTTGTTATGTTAAAAAAAAATTAAAATAAAAAAATATTTTTTATGTTAAAAAAATTAAAAAAAAATATTTTTTATGTTAAAAAAATTATAGAAAAATATTTTATTTAGTTAAAAAAAAAAAGATTTAAAATAATTTCGACTAAAAATTGTAATTTCACATTAAAAAGCAACAACAAAATTAAAGTGCATGTGATCTCACGATTTTGTTTAAAAAAAGTTATGTAATTTTCCCTGTGGCCTGTGTAAGTATAAGTAAGCATGTGTAATACTTACATACATACATAAATAAATCATTACATGAATATAGCCTGTCGCTGCCATATCGCTCGCTTTATAGCCATTTTGCACGTCCTTTGTGCCATCATCATTATTTTTATTCCAGCAGTTGCTTTGTTTCTTTGCTCGCTATTTTTGCTCGCTTATTACCTTTGTAATTTGAATAGCAAATCAACAGCAGCGCATATTGCAATCTTCAATTGCAGTGCAAGCACTCAAATGCAATTGCAAGCCCGACTGTGAACAAACCACTTTCGACTCACAAACACATTCACATAATGTACTCTGGGTGGGGGCAACAAAAACAATATCAATAATTTTCCAACAAGGGTATCTAACGATACTAATAAGTACCCGCAATAATAATAATGATAATAATAGTAATACAACAACAACAGCAACAACAATAACAAAGTGAAGTTGAAAGCAAAAAATAGTTACAGTTCACAACGGTTCACGTCATTTACAAGATTTAGCTCGAACAAACTATGACATAATTATAATGACTGTAGGCAACAGTAATGAATTGTATTAAATATAACTATAAGGTATATATGTACATACATAGTTAGCAGAAACTAAGTTGGAGCATTGAAGATGGGAATGTTTGGTGCAACGCTGCGAGCGGTTTATGCATTTTCATTCAGTATTCTTCATTTAAAAGTAAGCTAATTAAAATCGTGTATGCGAAGAAACTTGGTGACTGGAAAAGTGCAAATCTCGTTAGAGTGAATATTATTAAGGTCTTTCAGTAGCATTTCATCATCGGAGCTTGAGATTTCAGCCCTTTATAACTTTTTCTAGCTGAAGACATTAGTTTGGTTAGGTTATACTGGCCGCTGTAACGGCATAAATAGACCTTCCGGGCCTTACTAAAGCCAGATGGAGGTTATGTTTATTGATTATTTGTCACATACGGGTTTTGCGAACTTTAAGAGCGCTGATCTAATTTGATATTTCGTCCAGTCCTTTGAACTCCAAAGCTTCTAGATACTTGAGTCGCGCTCTAGATAGTGCTGGACGAAGGCATAGAAGGTGTTCCAGCGTCCCTCTAATGCCTACTTCTCTGCACTTTCTGTATGTAACTCCGTTACTTATGCCCATCCGACTTGCATGTGATGCCAGTACGTTGTCAAGAGGTCAATAACCATCCGGCAGTCATTTCGAGACCATATGAGTAAAAAGCATCCGAGGTTTGCTATGGGACTTTTGCTTGTGATCTTGGAGATCCTGCATGTGAAGGCATTAGCGAAGATTCTGTGTTTTACTGCTAAGTAAATATATGCAATATATTCAATAAATCATAACTGAACATGTGGAACATTTCACGGACTGAACGAAGGAGTGCAGACTGGGCCTTAAGTTTAAAGTCCATCACGTCAAAATTCCGACTGCCAATAATCCTAAATATTTATTGTAATATTCGGAAGTCTGTGCTCCTTTGCTCCTCATGCCATCGTGATAACTGCCAAAGTACAAAACCGCAATAAAATTCTCAACTCGCTACCCGGAAGAGCTCGAGCTGTCTCAAGAGCCTTGACTAACACTTGCGCAACTTTATTCTGCATATTGTAGCAAGTTAAACTGTTTTTCATCCATAGTCGATGCCGACTTACCAAATATATGTATGTCCAGCTTACTGGTTAAGAAATGAAGCTCAGCACTGATCTTTGCGTAGTGAGTTTTATTAAATAAATTCCAACAAAATTGGGCTGCACAGTAAAGTATTGTGTTTTGTAGGATAACAGGGCTTTCGCAACCGAGTTCATCGAATATTAAAGTTCTGCAATTTTTGTCCACAAATAAGAAATCATTGCTTGCCTCCAGCATCCCTTACAATTTCCTCGGGCTTTAATTCTGCTTTAAAAGCAACCAAGTCCTCATCTCCATTACGTTTTCAGTACCCCAAGATAACTTAGCTGCACTGTGCTAGTCAAAATATAAATCTGAACAGCCAGAAAGTAGCGCAAATCGCAATTCAACATAGCTTGAAGCTAACCAAGGTTGTTTCAACAAAGAAACGCCCGACTTCATACGCACCAATCGTCATTAACACACTGCACATTTTGTGCTCAGTCGGTTGCCGAAATCAGTTAGACGGCGGCAAGGCAACAGCAAAGAACGCAGCACCGGTTTCTAAATAACTGTTCAGCCGACTTGAACCTGACACGCAAAGGCAAAAGAACGAAAAATGACTTGCTGGCTGCGCATGCACCAACCACGGGGGCCAGCAGGCGGGCAGACAGCGAGTCGGCGAACAATGTATCTACATAATCAGCGCTATGCGTGTGCAAATAACTGTGCGTTCGTAGATTTTTGCCACACACTTCCCGGGCGCATTGCCTGCATTCACTTGCCACCCAAATAGCGGCATGTAGCTTTTGAGTTTTTCGCGCGTCGCTGGGCTTGCATGCATTTGCCGAGCTCAGCGCACTGTTGCTGGCGGCGCACACGCTCCACACTTCGTTGCACTTTTGCAAAACGCCCAAACCGCTTTAAGTAATGATCGGAACGCTTCACTAATCGACGCATGCAATGTGTACACGTCTACGTCTCGATGGACTGGCTGGGGGGAAAAGTGTGCGTGTTTGCCGTACTTAATTAAGCTTATCTCTAAGTTAGGCCGAAATCAGCAAAAGGATTTATAATCACGACTTGATTTTAAAATTAATTCGGTGTTCACCAAAATTTGTTGCGTAAGATTTGAAAACTAGATTCCGTTAAGTACTGATAACGTCATTATCTAAATTGAAATGCATACTTACTTGCATACTTAACGCTAGAACAGCATTTATAGCAATTACTCAATCTAAGTTTCCATCAGTTATGAAATAATAGGCGAATGACACATTAGCTTTAGGATTAGAAGCGCTGAGCGAACGCGCGCTGATTAGCTGTTGTTTCAGTGAAGCGCAATCGATTGTCGAAGCTTGGATTATAATAAGTTTTTTTTCATTTTTATTTTTCTTTGTGAATCATTCAGCAATAGTATTGCTATATCTATTTTATATGTGCGAATGGCAGTAAATTCGAAAAGAGACGGAAAGTAGAAAAGTAAAAAATTGCGTAAACTGAATCGCTCCACATGTTGTTGTTGTTGTAACGGTTATCTAAACTCCTCTTGGGGATTGGTTGCCATTGAAGTCATCTTACGGTAGGCCCAGGAAATGTGCTGTTTCGATGCGGTCGGACCACAGGGAAAAGGGTGTTAGATAAGTGATGTTTGCTGGGCGTGCAAAGAGTCATAACCGCCGGACTTGTCTGCTGCTCAGAAAAAGTTACTGCTTGGAACAATTTAAAGCCGTAAGGGTCCTGATACTCAATTTGTAGAACAATGTAATGGAAATTTAGAGCGTATAATCCAAAAAAACTCCAGTCTTTCTGCAGAAAAACTACTGTCTGAAACGTTTTAGTACCGAAAGCGACTTTGGTTTGAAAAGGATTCTGCAACAAATCATACTGGTCTCTCAATTGGCCACTAAGCTCACGACTGACCAGTTGGAAGCGCTCAAATTGCAGGATTTAATGGCGTCAAAGCAGAGTCATAAAATTGTTGAAAAAAATTTATTGGCCGTTTTTCGTTTTTCCGTGTTCTCTTTGAAATAAAATGCACTTATTTTATGACAAAATCCCTCGCGATCGATGGCCGCATGGATTATCGCGGTACTAGCGTTTTATTTTTGAGTATTTTACAGCTCGTTTGTCTACTGAATTATTTATGAAATCGCAATTAGTTTATTTCATTTACTAACCGGCTCTATGTTGATGCGAGTCAAAACGAATGAAGCCAATCTAACGCTCATTCACGTTTTCAATTTACGTGAATTCTACTTTATGAATATTTATGAGATTTAATTTCTATGAAAATGTACATATGCAGGCACATGTACATATGTATGTACTATATGTGTGGGATTTTAACGACTTTTGATATTTGCTGCTACATTGCATGCTGCTCGCAATAAATTTGAAACAAAAATAGTAAACTGACAGTGAAATAGTAAACAAAGCACTGACATTTAAAGAGAAACAATGGCTTTTCAATGTACTGCTATTCACTATTTTTAGAAATCCGCTAAAAATAATATTTTTTTAATAACTTTGTGTGCTACCACACAATATTTGAATTAAATACAATTTAGATGCTTAAATTGCATGAAAATTCTTGAAATGTTTGGTGAAATTTTTTTATTTAAAAGTCAACAAAAGTCATACATTTAAGCGTAATTTTATACTTTTCTAGAAAAACGAACCATAGCAATGGCAGTTTTTTGTTCTTTAATAATTTCCATAATAAAATCTTTGTAGCTTTTCGCTTTATTACAAAAAGCACTTACATATTTCCATTAAAACAGTTTTATAGCTGTGAAATTGTTATGAAATCACTAAATTTTGTCGCCTCACTTTGAACTTCATAAGCGCATTCATGAATCGTAAGATTAAAAGTCGCAAATGTTCGTTTAATGTTGCGGCTGTTTTTGTGCATACTCGGGTTGACTCAATGGCCGGCTATTTTCCGCTTTTCCATAACACAGCTTGTAGTGATCGCGTTTCTAACAAAGGCCCGGTAGGAAATTAGCAGCTAACTGAACGACAGGAAATTAGAAGAAATCTGTCGTAAATTCAACAGTTTTCGCAAATGAAGCACCAAGTAATCGAAGTCTCCTTGTAACAGATTTTTATAAAAGGAATCGGTCGAGTACAACTTGATGTCAACCAACTCAAAAAGTAGTTTCGAGAAAAACGAGTTTAAAGTTTTAGGTGAACGTTTACCGGTCCAGTTGCCGGAAAACTGAAACGGCTATAACTTCGGAAATACTCTGAATTTTGAAAAATCTTTTGAATTAAGAACAATTTGGCATTTTTCAAAATTTCGATTTTTTTTTCAAAATTTCGATTTTTTTTCAAAAATTTCTATTTTTTTCAAAAATTTCTATTTTTCAAAAATTTAGATTTTTTCAAAAATTTTGATATTTTTAAAAATTATGGTTTTTAAAAAATTTGATTTTTTTTAAATTTTGATTCTTTTCAAAAATTTTAGCTTTTTCAAAAATTAAAATTTTCAAAATCAAATTTCATCTTTTCAAAAATTTTAGCTTTTTCCAAAAATTTCGATTTTTCAAAAATTTTGATGTTTCAAAAATTAGGATTTTTCAAAAATTTCGATATTTTTCAAATTTGAATTATTTTTCAAAAATTTCGATTATTTTCGAAAATTGAGATTTTTTCAAATTGAGATTTTTCAAAAATTTCAATTTCCGCAAAAAATTTATTTTTTTTTCGAAAATTGCGATTTTTTTTTATTTTCTAAAGTCGAATACTTCTTTATTCCCTAACTTCTCTAAAACATTTACGGTATTATACTATTCATTACCGAGAATGATTTGTAATTTGAAACTTATTTCCTCACAAACACACCATTCCAAAACGGTATTTCAGCATTTCTACCTCAGCACACCAACAATATTTACACCTTTCCACCTTTCTTTTAGCACTTCACAAAGTCATTAACTACGTTTTTCGCCGTTGACCCATTATCTGCTTTTCTAGTCTTATTTGCTATACTTTTCCATGCTTAGCATTGTTGCTACTTTTATTTTATTTATAAACTTTTATAATCGCCTTTGTTATCGTTGGGATTTTTTCTACATATATATGTATATGTACATGTGTATAAATATGTATATATATGTATAAGTATATGTATAACATTCATGCAGATTATTTTGTGCCACTAGTTTTGTTTTGTTTTGCTTTGCTTGTTCATTAATGCCGTTTATCTTTGCTTTTTATTGCATTCATTTAATTTCTCATCATATTTTGGTTTTATTTTTATATTCGCTGTTCACATTTTTTCTTTGCTTCCTTTGACTTTGTCGTTTTTAATACCATTATTGTTATTTTTTTTTTTATTTTTTTTTTTTATTTCTTGTTTTTGTTTTGTTCGTTGCGTCGCTGCTTTTACGTACTCGAATTCGCTCGTGATTTGTTAGTTAAGGCGTCACGTTTCTGGTTTTACTACGGTTGATTTCCTTCTTTTTGGAATTACTTCATTTCGTATTGCCTCTTGTCCGGCCAATCTTTAGCTATGCGCTTCAGCTAATGCGTCATTTCAGATTTTTTCCTTATTGCTAATTTTAGAAAGGTTATTTTAATTTGACGGTCGCTACTTTTTCTACACTTCGAGAATTCGTTGACTATTTTTACTTCGTATGCATTAATTATAAAGATTTTTTGTCTGGGAGAACCATTGAATATTTCTAAACATAATGGAAAATTGGTTCCTATATTTATTATTTATTATTTCCTCTACAAAATCACTTCCAATTATCTTGAGTATAGCTAGGAGATTTTCTGAAATGTGAAAAGTTTTTAAAGAGAATAAGAAATAATAGGAAACCAAAATTAATACAAACTTGTTTAAGAACTCTGGACACCAAATGTATGCGGAGACTCTAAGTGAATCTGAAACTATTGAAAAAGAGTTGCTGAGAGTGTTCCGGATTTATCGATGAACCAATACTGCACTCTCAAGGCTGTATCTCCGAAACTATTACTCGTGATCAACTTGAAAATTTCGGACAATGATCTAAAGGTGTTGTAGAATCACAATATTCGTAAAAAATCGATGTTTTGAAACCTGTAAACTCATGTAACCCCTAAGAAATATATATATATGGGTCTATATGCCTTCGGCTTTTGATTTCCAAGCGGCAAGAAACAATGAGTAGCAAACTTGGTTTGTTTTACCAATTTATGTGGGCGAATGAGGAAACTCTAGTGACATTTATTGAAGCAATATATTATGTATAAGCTGGTCTTAAAGAAAGGAAAATCACCAGCAGAAGAGCTTTTCCACTCATTAAATCAGCTGAGCTTGACATAGCCGAAAGACCAAAGACAGATCACAAGAAAATGTATGCGATCGTCTGCTGATTTACTAACGAGTTTTCTTATATTATTTACGAGCTTTTCAAGTCTTAGCTTATCTCAAGCATTCATATTCATAATACCTGCAGTGTATTAGCTTGTCACGCGACTTTTCCTCAACGCATATAGCTTGCGGTTTATGCGCCAGCTTTTGAAAATGTATCGTCTCTTCCTCGCGGTGTTTTCGCCTGTGCGCATTATGCGTTCGCACGCATTGCAACTATTTTAGTTACGGTATATAATTTTGGTTTATTTTACCACACCCCTCCTCATCCTACCTGTTGCAGCACCAACTCGTTTCTGCGACTCGCGTGAGCTTCCTCACTCGCACGTTCGGCTTGCGGTGCGTTCATGCGGTTCGCGTGTATTTGGCAACCGGTTGGCGGCAGCGTTTGCAATATTTCGCAAGTTTTGCATCTTTTTTCGCCGCGTGTATTTTTTAGCGTAGCGATTTTGCTTTATTTCGCTCTTAATTTGAATTGTCTGTGTTGATCACAGCAACAACTAAAAGAAAAAGTGCTTTCCAAGCGTTTGGCGACCCCAGCGAAGACTCTCACTGCAGCAGCATGCAATTAAGTAGCTCTTAAAAGCTTTAGTTTATTGCATGCTTTTAAGGTTATGCCAATTAGAAAAGCACATAACGGCAGACATAAATATATTGTATAAATATGTTTTGTTTCTAATATTTTACGATTGTTGGGAAAGCACAGGTGACACAAATTATTGTTTGCGAACAATTTTTTATTGCCGTCTAGGGCCATATATAATTCCAACAATTTTATTCCTTTATTGTTGGAAAAATAATTTTTTCTGAACTGGCCTATAATGAAAATGAGTTGTTGGATTTTATGGATGAGTATATTTAAGTATAGGTATAAGCATAAGTATATAAAATTATATGAAATGTAACTATAATTTTTTGCTAAAACTCTAATTAAATTACAATATATTTATTTACAGGTAAGCTTGGGATTTTTTTGGTCCAGCGAAGTTGGTAACTATTAGATTATCTATGGATATCTTTTGCTTTTGTTTTGAAATAGTTTTTCAGATTTATTTTGTTGATAGATAGATAGAATTACGGTTCCGTCGATCGTTCGCTCTTTGAGCCAATGATAGATTCGTTCGATAAGGCATCTTTCTTATCTATCTATACAGAAATGATTTTCGTAATCACCGATGTTTCTTTCCACAATTAGTGAGATTTTTGAAAGAGCCCTTCGAAGTTTGCACCTACGAACCGGACTAGGTGTCAAGCTTAGTAAAACGAACTGAAGCTCTCCATGTATAGAACCAAAATACCACAATTTAATCTTCACTCACTCGATGGTACAACAATTTCTCGGTCCCACACAGCTAAATACCTATGGATTGAAATCGATAACAAACTGAATTGGAAAATTAACATTGAAAAAAGAACAAGTAAAGTATATAGATATAGCCTTTACACCTACAAAGGAATACTTAGCAGGTATTGAGCGCTTAACGCAAATATATTTACGGGTACTGGTTTGATGGCCAGCATTAAAGAAACACTATAATATCAGCAAGCTAAATGAATAAAGAAAGTAACCTGTATATGGGTTACTCTGCCTGTTAAATTATAATATGTCCGACTGATGCGCTCAATGAGCTGCCCATAGACGTCTTAAGTCGGCAAGCAGCAGCAAGTTCTGTTGTAAGAATAAGGGAATTAGTGGATTGGGACAGGAAAGACTATGGACTTAAAGCCATCCTGTACCATGATTTGAGCGCAGCGATTAAATAGGATCTAACGACTATCAGGTGCTACGCTAGTGCATCAAAATCGCGTATCCTGCGCTAATTCAGGTAGCACTCCCACCTACCTACCTAACTGGTTCCGCAGAATCGACTGTAATGGGTACGGAGTATCCTTCCTAGCTCCATACGACACAGCTTAACATTATACATTTATTTTTTATCAAAATAATAACTGAATGCGTTTGGCTTTTCTCGCAGCTCCTCATTTAAGTCAATTAGAAATTAGTCAATCATGATTGTTTAAATTAAGAAGCTATCTGAAACACAAATAACCTCAATTCAAAAGACGCAAGAGACCTCGTCTGGCTTAATAATCCAAAACAATTAAAATTAAATCAATCAGAAAATTGCAATTACCAAAACAAAACAATGCAATAAATCAGTTTTAATTAATTTTAGCAAAATGTGCAATTAATTAGTCAAAGCCAACAACGTTCAACAACACACACACACACACACCCAACCAATCCAAACCAATAGTTTATGTTTCTAATCGAGATCCAAAGCTAAATAAATAAAATTTGTAAATTATAAATTCAATTACCATGCGAGTATATAATAAAATATGCATGTGCGCCTAAAATTATGTTTAGTTAAGGACAATTGTGCCCGAAATTTGGCCGCATTGTGTTTGGTACGCAACCTGCGTAACGGCATTTACTAATTTAATATAATAACATTCAGTTAATAAACAGCATAGCCGCGCCGCTTGGCTGTGTGCGTGATAAGCACACACACACATATGCTTTTGCCTATGTAATTGTGAAATTAGAGTGAATCGCATACAAAAGTTTTTCCATTTGCATAAATGCAGCGAATGTTTGTTTGCACATTTCTAATCTAAATTCAATTCAAATTCCGCCGTGCATATGCAAGTCACGTAAGTACACAAACACACAGAAATGCCAGCTCAACTACACACACACACACACATACACTTGGGCTTTATTATACTCAAATCCGCCCATTTAAGTTGTGCTCATTTAATTTTCATAACTGTTCGCAAAAACCATTTAATTTATGCAATTCAGAAGTGACATTATCAACAGCAATTGCTGCAACAACAACAACAAGCAACAACATATAATTACAATATAATCGCTGGCAGCAGAAACAGAATCATTAAAATCATTAAAAAAGTGTTATTGTGTATAATACTCACTGGCCTGCCCACTTGATAATCGTAATGACAAAAGGCGAAGCAACAACAACAACAAAACGCAACATATTAAATGAAGTAATCTTCATTAAAAGCAACAACAAAATGATTAGGCACTTTGCAGCTAAAAGTCTACGTTTAAATGCCGTTTATAAAGTCATCATTTCTAACAACAACAACAAAGAGTTAAACTTGTACACTGTTAAATTATTGATACGTAGTTTAATTGATTACCAATAACAACCAATTACCTTAAATATGCGTATTTGATTCATTTTAATTAATCAGCGCTTTGTCTTCGAAGAAAACAGCAAAAATTAACAAAATTTGCATAGACACGTTATAGCGTTGCCATATTATCCATAATATTTTTATACCCTGAACAGGGTATATTAAGTTTGTCACGAAGTTTGTAACACCCAGAAGGAATCGTCGGAGACCCTATAAAGTATATATATAAATGATCAGTATGTCGAGCTGAGTCGATTTAGCCATGTCCGTCTGTCTGTCCGTCTGTCTGTATATATACGAACTAGTCCCTCAGTTTTTAAGATATCGTTTTGAAATTTTGCAAACGTCATTTTCTCTTCAAGAAGCTGCACATTTGTCGGAACGGCCGATATCGGACCACTATAGCATATAGCTGCCATACAAACTGAACGATCGGAATCAAGTTCTTATATGGAAAACTTTCACATTTGACAAGATATATTCACGAAATTTGGTATATATTATTTTCTAAGGCAACAATGTAATCTCCGAAGAAATTGTTCAGATCGGTCGACTATAGCATATAGCTACCATACAAACTGAATGATCGGAATCAAGTTCTTGTATGGACAACTTTCACATTTGACAAGATATATTCACGAAATTTGGTATATATTATTTTCTAAGGCAACAATGTAATCTCCGAAGAAATTGTTCAGATCGGTCGACTATAGCATATAGCTACCATACAAACTGAACGATCTGAATCAAGTTCTTGTATGGACAACTTTCACATTTGACAAGATATATTCACGAAATTTGGTATATATTATTTTCTAAGGCAACAATGTAATCTCCGAAGAAATTGTTCAGATCGGTCGACTATAGCATATAGCTACCATACAAACTGAATGATCGGAATCAAGTTCTTGTATGGACAACTTTCACATTTGACAAGATATATTCACGAAATTTGGTAAATATTATTTTCTAAGGCAACAATGTAATCTCCGAAGAAATTGTTCAGATCGGTCGACTATAGCATATAGCTACCATACAAACTGAACGATCTGAATCAAGTTCTTGTATGGACAACTTTCACATTTGACAAGATATATTCACGAAATTTGGTATATATTATTTTCTAAGGCAACAATGTAATCTCCGAAGAAATTGTTCAGATCGGTCGACTATAGCATATAGCTACCATACAAACTGAATGATCGGAATCAAGTTCTTGTATGGACAACTTTCACATTTGACAAGATATATTCACGAAATTTGGTATATATTATTTTCTAAGGCAACAATGTAATCTCCGAAGAAATTGTTCAGATCGGTCGACTATAGCATATAGCTACCATACAAACTGAATGATCGGAATCAAGTTCTTGTATGGACAACTTTCACATTTGACAAGATATATTCACGAAATTTGGTATATATTATTTTCTAAGGCAACAATGTAATCTCCGAAGAAATTGTTCAGATCGGTCGACTATAGCATATAGCTACCATACAAACTGAATGATCGGAATCAAGTTCTTGTATGGACAACTTTCACATTTGACAAGATATATTCACGAAATTTGGTAAATATTATTTTCTAAGGCAACAATGTAATCTCCGAAGAAATTGTTCAGATCGGTTGACTATAGCATATAGCTGCCATACAAACTGAACGATCTGAATCAAGTTCTTGTATGGACAACTTTCACATTTGACAAGATATATTCACGAAATTTGATATATATTATTTTCTAAGGCAACAATGTAATCTCCGAAGAAATATTTCAGATCGGTCGACTATAGCATATAGCTGCCGTACAAACTGAACGATCGGAATCAAGTTCTTGTATGGACAACTTTCACATTTGACAAGATATATTCACGAAATTTGGTATATATTATTTTCTAAGGCAACAATGTAATCTCCGAAGAAATTGTTCAGATCGGTTGACTATAGCATATAGCTTCCATACAAACTGAACAAATAGTTACTAACAGAAATGCACCTGTGAAGGGTATTTAGCTTCGGTGCAACCGAAGTTAACGTTTTTTCTTGTTATAATTACAAAAACTTGACTAAACCCTCGCACTCTCGCCAAGCATTTGGACGGTAATGAGTTGTTCAGGTTACTTCGCTCTAATTTTGAGCGAAAATTTAGCATAAAGATCTTGATTTTGATCGTCAAACAAATCGAAATTGAGTTATTTATTGCTTACGAAATGAGTGAAAATAATGAAGTAATTCGCTATATTTAAAAATTTTTGGATAAAAAAGGGCAAACCACCAATGAAATTTGTGAATTTCACAGAGACGATGCTGTATCAGTTCGTGTAGCACAACAATGGTTCGCTCGCTTCCGCTCTGGAAGTTTCGAAATTTCGATTTACAATAATGAAAGTTTTACACTGATGGAATGTCTCTAGCGGAAAAATGGCAAAAAGTGTTCTACTAAAATGGTACATATTTGGTTCATTAAAGTTCATTATAAATATAAAATAAAATAAGTTGAAGTTGAAGATTAGAAATACGAAAATAACCAATTTATAACCAAAACTGAAATTTTGTTTCAATAGGAGCGGTCTCCAATTATCCAACTTATGAAAAGTGGTGTTACGTTATTTTGCATTTGAGGTGACAATATACTCTATAGGGTCTCCGACGTTTCCTTCTAAGTGTTACAAACTTCATACCGAACCTAACATACCCAGTCCAGGCTATAAAAATTAATGAACTAACATGAGAACCATGTATACACCGAAATTCAAGCTGCCACGTATTCAAATCGTGCACGAATTCCGTTACTACTATTTATTATAGACATTTCCCAAACTCGTTCTTCATACATCTGGCAGCACTAACAATTAAAATCACGTCACCGTCACCCTTTTGTCTGCTACCTTGCGTCCACACTGCTTTTGCTTTTATTTTGATTTGTCGCTTTTTCATCGCTTTCATCGTTAATTTCTTGCTTAATCACAACGCTCACACACACACACTCCCACACGCTCTCACTGCTCGCCGCTTTTATGATACAACAATTTATTAGCAACAACAACTAGCATATTCTGCTTTGCAAGCTGAAACGTGTTTGAACTTAATAGTGCTGCCAGTCCCCCACCTTCCGCTCCGCGTTGACGCCCACAGTTTATTACTGTTTTTACTTAGAATTTATGGCTGTGCGCTGCCCAATCTCATTACTCACGCCAAGCGCTTAAGCTGCGCACTCATTTTCTCGCCAATTCAAAGTTATTGATTAATTCCAACGTGATTAAAAGTTTTACGAAATATCTTCTTTTTTGTGCTCCTTTTTTTGTATCTTATTAGTCATTTACATAATTGTGCTCACTTACGAAATTGTTGGCGATTCGCTTGTCACCCTGCTCTATGCATTTTTGTTTATTTATACCCTGAACGGTGTATCTTTAGTTCGGCGTGAAGTTTGTAATATCGAGATCCGTTGTAGTATATAACAGATCAATTGAAAAAGTAAAACACATTTTTGGGCAAAATTCGTTTATTTTTATTCAACATAGTTCGATTCAAGGTTGATGTACTGATTATAGCACCCTCCAACTTTTCGATACCATTTTTGTGGTACGATTTGTCCTTTGCTTCCAATTAGGCTTCAGTTTCGGAGATCACCTCTTCAGTCCACCAAAATTTCTCTCTATCAAGCACTATTTTTAAGTCTGAGAACAGGAAATAGGCCTTGGGGGGGAAAGTATGGTGGATGCAGAAGCAGTCGAAACCCAATTCTGGGATTTTTGGCATCGTTTTCACTGACTTGTGTCACGATGCATTGCCTTGGTGAAACAGCACTTTCTTTTCCTTCAAATGCGGCCGTTTTTCGGTGATTTCGTCATTCAAACGGTTCAGTAAGGCTATGTAGGGTCGGTGCTGATAACCCTTCCATTTTCAATGTAGCCAATAAAAATCATTTCATGCTAAAAATACAGACGCCATAACCTTGTCAGCCGACACCTGCGTTTTTCCACGCTTCGGAGCGGGTTGATCATGTGCAGTGCACTCGGGTGACTGTCGTTTGGACTTCGGAGTGAAATGATGGAGCCATGTTTCATCCATTGCCACATAGCGACGTATAAATTCGTGTTTATTTCGCGTTGAATCTCTCCAAATACCGTTCCTAATCATCAACTTGACGCAGTTTTTGCTCCAAAGTGAGCCCGCGCGGCACCCACTTTGCACAGAGCTTTCTTCTACCCAAATATTTGTGAATAATATAGATATATACGTTCAGTTGCCTTTAGAGTACCTGCTATCTGGAACAACTTCACTTTACGGTGATCCAAACTATTTTGTGGATTTATTGTATTTTCGTCGGTAACAACCTCTTTTGGGACATCCACTGTTTCATCGTCTTCGGTACTCATTTCACCACGTCTAAAATTAGCATACCAGTCCTTGATGGTTGAGCTTCCTAGTTCAGTGTCCGTAAACTCGTCATCAAGTCGAGTTTTTGCTTCAGCTGTTTTTTTACCTTTCAAAAGCAATATTTTATCAACACACGAAATTCCTTTATATTCATACAATAATAAAAGTTGCTTTACTCATATAATTCATTAACTATTGATCCGCCAGCTGTCAAATTAATACACGCGTTCCTTAGAGGTCAGGGCTAAATAAAAATATATAGATTTAATTCCGGTTCAGTTCCATCTTCATTAAGCTGGGTCGATTTAACCGTGTTCGTCTGTGTGACCGTCTGTAAAAACGCGAACTAGTCCCTCAGTTTTCCGAAATATTACATACGTACTTTTTTCCCCGAGAAGCTGCTCATTGGTCGGCATCGCTGAAAGCGACCCCCTAAAGCATACAGCTGGCATAGAAACTGGCCGATCAAAATCAAATTCCGGTCATGAAATTTTTTTCATTTGACAGATATTTTCAATACCTACGATACAATATCCGAACAAATTATAGTATGTTATTTGTGTAGGGTATTCAAGCTTCGTTGCAACCGAAGTTAACTTTTTTTCTTGTTTTTGCTCTGCTCCCGTATCATTTAACATTTGCTTTGCTTAATAAATCGCTCTTGGCATTAGGCAGGCCGTGAATTAGTCGTTGACTTACTTCTCAATGGCGCAGACTCCACCTCAACCCCACCCAAATAGCCCGCATAACTTGTATTCTTAGCATTTATGCCGTTTTTTCTTCACTCTGCGTGAGAGCGCTAGTGCTTTTAGCGCTTTTATAGCGTCTAACATTCACATGCGTACAAGAATATGTACATATATACATATATATACATACATTTATATTTACGTATATACCATATAAATGGGTGCACTCCCCGCCTCGCTGCCTCGTTCTAAATGCTGTGCGGTGCGAATCTTCTGCCGTTAATCGCTCTCGTCGGCGAGTGCACTGATTCATAGCGGCATTTGCATTGAAACAAATTTATTACGTTTATATGGGGGGCTTCAAATACAAAAATACAACAATAACAAATTTATACAACAATGAGAAAGAGAGTGGTCGTGTAAGTAAAATGTAGTAGCTAAGCGTTAATGAGCCTTGACAAGCAATGTGAGTCGGATAATACAGTTAATGCGGCAAGACATGCTATACAAAAACAACAACTAGTACAAATAGCTGCAGTAATTAGCAAAGCAGGAGAAAAACACATCAGTCATGCGTAAATTTTACTTAAATTATATTTTTATTTTTATTTTATAGTTGTGTGTAGAAATTTTGCAACTTTGGCTATAAATTTTGATTCAGATTTTTGCGCTGTTCTTATAGATACATACATATGTAGGTAAATAAATAACGGTGTTGTTAATATTTTACGCGCACAACTCCACGCATTCGCGCTCAATTAAAATTCTGTGCAATATTTTTTTGTTTTTGTAATATGTTTACCTACGTGTACATGAAAGTAATCATACAAAAGTAATTTTTAATTAAATGTCTGTAACCAATACCGAAACGGTCGAGTGCGTGTAATTAACTGTATGTAACGAAGTGCATTGCAATAGTAATAACGAAAATGTCCGATTATTTTGCTCTTGGCCAACGAGGCGAGTGGCAACGGATATTCTGGCAGTTGATAAATTTAATTAATGCCAAAGTAACGAGTTCGTGGCATTGCTGGTGAGCATTGTATGGATAGTTCGTGGCTGTGATCATTGTATGGATAGTATTTTCTCACATTAACCATAAAGGGTGCCGGTTTTGGGTCAAATAGATGCTGGTGAGACTATAGTTCAGAAGTAAAAAAAAAAAGACTTCCCGTGAACGATGTGCTGAAAGTCAACCTACCACCTATCGCAGGCGAAATGGTTGGCTCGCTTGCAAAACCCAATGAGTTTAGGTTAGGTGAAATCCAATGAATTTTTGCACAATTTCGTTGTTGAAATCTCATCTCATAAATCTCGACAAAAAACAAGGTGTATCGATGAACCCAAGGCACATTTATTCGTCGCTTATTTGTCATGCTTCATATTTTTGAATTTCAGACTGAACGTTTGGTTTTAAAGGTTTCGGAATCTGCTTAAAGGGGTTACATGGGTTTCCTCGAGTAAAATACGGATTTTTTCAACAATTATTTTCTTATATAAAAAAAATACTTTATTAGAATTTTTTATTGTACTTTTAATAAAGAAATTCTGAAGTTTTTGGAAAAAAATATTTTAAACTCGGCCGAGTTGGCAGGATAATTCCTTACAGGATCAGCTTAAGTGAAAAAATATATATGTGTTTTAGTTAAAACCTTAACTTAGAACTTGGACGAAGTAAAAAAACTGAAAATTGGATTTTTGGTAGAAATTTTTACTAAAAAAAAAAAAAAAGGAAAATTTCAGTGAAAATTTCTCGACATTTTTTATTCAAATATTTGTAGTCGATAAAAATCCTTCGTCCATTTCAGAATTGTATCTGAAAGACCTGTGTAAAATTTCATGAAGATCGGTTGAGGAGTTTTCGATGAAATCTTGCTAACCGACTTCAAAACCACAGTTTCGAGAAAAACGCGTATAAAGACGGCGCACTTAGCCTAGCTAGCCTCGAGCGCACAAGTTCTCAAGGATGTATCTCCGAAGCTATTACCCGGATTCGAATATTCGAGAGGTGTTGTAGAAGAAAGACAATAAAAAATCGATTTTTTGAAACCCGTAAACGCATGTAACCCCATAACTAACGAAAGTCAGCATAAAATTAAGAGATCTGCTGCGTTGTAGGATTGCTTACAGGAACATTACAAAACAGAAGTAGACGAGCTCAACACTGTCATTATGAGAGGCGCCACACAAACAGAAACTCCAACTTGATAACAATTATGACGTACATACATATGTACATAGAATAGCCGGTATTGCATCTTCGACCACCTAAAAAGTGCTAAACCACGATAAAACGTCATCTATGAAGCGCGATACGCTATGACAAAACAAGTTTTCGCTAAACTAAGCAAATCATGCGTCCAGCAATTTCGCTGTGCCATGAAGAGCGTCGCGTACATGGTAATCCATTCATCCGGCAAGTCACTCAGCCATTAATGCCTGCCTGCATTCATTCATTCATTCACATTTGCAATCACTCAACATATTTTATTGAAAGCGGTAATTTATATGTGTACATATGTATATGCGCTTGTGCTGTGCGCTCTCCACAAACGTTGCCATGCCGCGGCATTATCTGTGTGCGGTGTCTCCAATTTCCGACCAACTGCACTTAATATGTGCATATTGTAGTGGCCTATGGGCGTACACGAGCGCCTGTGGCATACACATACATACATATACACATATATGCCACTGACAGACAGGTAGTTGCCGTGGCGCGTTCGCCGCGAGTGAAGAATTTGATGAAAAATCGCTTTCATTATTTATGAAAAAGAGTTGGAATAAAAGCATATCCACAGTCAGAGTCAACCATGCAGTTCTATCGCATCTTTATTCAAAATATACACAAATGCCTGTGTGTACATAAGAAGTCATGTATTCGTGTGTGCGCTGCGCCAACTCTTGTCCACTGGTAATTGAATGCGCGCGTTCACTCAAATATAAAGTCGGCTCTTGGCTTTAGTTGCGCGGCGCAAATGCGCTTCGGCTACAGTGGCGCCGTGCCAGTCGTTCGACCCAGGATCATAATTATCAGCAGCGACAACAAACATGAACTGCCATCAGCCGCTGCCACGCATATACTGAAATATACGAATCCATTTTGGGCTGCCAGCATCACGCACCACCCAGCACGACAGGTAACACTGTCATTAATGTCCATAATGAGGCTTGTTGTGTGCGCTCGACTCGGCCGGCAGATGGATGACTACACGGCCAGCATTTTTTTTATCAGTAACACACACAAACACACATTTGACATTACATTAATGGGCAGTTATGCACGTGTTATAATTACGCGTTAAGATGCGAGCGAATGGCGAGGTAATAGGGTGAAATGGCTTGCACGAGCAGGCTTTTAATTTGGCCGAGCATGTTTGGCGGCAACAAAGTGCAAATTTTTAACAACAAAAGATGAATTACGAAAATTTTGACTTCAATTTCACGTATTTATTTTGAAATACAGCAAAACAGACGCGATTAATGGAGCAAAATAACCAAACACGAATCGCCTTCTGCTTCGGCAACCACAGTAATTTGCCTCTCAAATATTTAAATGAGTATAGCACAGCGTTATACTGCCAATTTGCCAAGGTTTTGCCGTTACTTAAGCTATACTCAGCTGCCGTTCAGCACTCGCTTTGTATGTGTTTTTCAAGCAATGACACCTTTTGTGCAACGAAATTTTGCCGACAGTGCCAGGCAGCGGGTCATCAAGGTGCCGACTGTGCAGGAATTTGTATGCAGGCATGTGTGAACATGTGTTCTAGGTACTCTTCAGCTGCTGCTTGTAAAAGCATGAGTGTGATGCGCTGACAGCCATTGTGATTGTGCAAGGGACGTGAAGCTGTGACATTATTTTGTGGTTATCTACCTTCGCATAACATATATGTATAATATGTACATATGTTTACCGGTAGCACTATTATGTGGCTTGTGGCGAATATTTTGCATTTATACTTCATATATTCCAGTTATAGTTAGATTTATTTATTAGCAGCTGGTAAAATTTATCGTTTATCGACTGCGGAGACTGCCAGGTGTAAGAATCCTGAAATGTTCTTACAAAAGCAGCATACTTCAACCCACACATATTCGCTCTCGCTGTTTGGAGCTTACTGAACAAACAAATTACTAATTTCAAAACCGTTGGAGTGAGACCGTTCCATGAGTTTGAGTGAATATAAGCTACTGAATATGACTTTTCAAATTCGAAGAATTTTACGAGTTTCAGCGCAGTAACCATTTCTCTATATAATTCTGCAGCTGGAAGTCGTAGATAATTTTCAGGGAACCAGTATTAACGGCAACAAAAATGTCAGCCTAGAAATCCAACTCAGAATAACTCTTGTCAACAGGTGCTACTTCGGACTGAGTAGGCAATTGAAAAGTAAAGTGGTCTATCGACAAACAAAAACCAAATTCTATAAGTCACTCCTTATTCCTGTCCTGCTATATGGTGCAGAGGCATGGACGATGACAACATCTGATGAGTCGACGTTACGAGTTTTCGAGAGAAAGGTTCTGGTCAAGATTTATGGTCCTTCGCGCGTTGGCAATGGCAAGTATCGCATTCGATGGAACGATGAGCTGTATGAGATGTACGACAACATTGACATAGTTCAGCGAATTAAAAGACAGCGGCTACGCTGGCTAGGTCATGTTGTCCGAATGAAGGAAAACACTCCAGCTCAGAAAGTATTCGATGCAATACCTGCCGGTTGAAGCTGAGAAAGAGGAAGACCTCCACTCCGTTGGAAAAATCAGGTGAAGAAGGACCTGACTTCGCTTGGAATATTCAATTGGCGCCACAGTACGAAAAGAAGAAACCACTGACGCGCTGTTATTAACTCCCCTATGTCCACGCCAGTAAAGAAGAAGAAGAGCAGTAATCACTACTTTTTAGTCGACGGAAGCTTTTATACTATTCATCCGGCCTACGAGGTCTACCCAAATTTGCTGTTATAACGAACTGAACGAAGTTTTGAATTCAGTTTGCCCAAAGGAAACGTCGGAGACCCTATAAATTGTATATATAAATGATCAACATGGTGAGCTGAGTCGATTTAGCCACGTCGCTCTGTCTGTCTGTATATAGACGAACTAGTCAGTCTCAGTTTTTGAGATAACAAAATTTTGTACCAGATCTTTTCTCACCAAGAAGCTGCTCAATTGTCGAAACGGCCCTAACCTACTCTCAACACATATCTCTCACACGAAACCACTGGATTAAGAATTACTTAATGGGAGACAAAAAGACTTTAAGTCTCAGCTTTCACACGGAATGACTGACTTCTAATATATTGTATATGTCTTAGTTTTGTCATAATCAGAGACGCTTCCATAATGATGCTGTCAAATTTTCTACCGAAAAACTACCGTCAAGTGAAGTTTCTAACTTTTCCTCACATTTGAAAAACTAGAGCATTGAAAAAATACGAGTCTTCTTAGCACTCTGTACACGCCGGACAGTACGGACCAAGGTCGTGATGGAATCGGAACAGATGGCTTCTAAAGCATACATGTCCACTCGTCATTATTTTGGTTAGATGGAAGTCTAGGTCCTCAAATTGTCTATTTATCCACGAATGGATGTCCGGGATTAGTCTGTGAGTCCACCGTCCTATGGTTAAGGTTTGCCACCGTTGCTGCCACATTGCGATGCTATTGGTTTTCTCCTTTACGCCTACAGACGGCTAGGAATCAAGTTCCTGTGAGGAACCTTTTGTATCTTTTAAGGTTCTTATAGCCTCGGTTAAAACGAAGTTAACGTCTTTTCTTTTCCATCCTACATTTTTCTTGAATTAGTCATGGTTTTTTTTCCTCAGAGTTCCATATTATTATTTTATTGTCCATCGTTTTGTTAAGCACCAACTAAAGGCCACTTAAATTCTTACAATAATCATATTATCGTTCTCATACGCTTCCACACATCACTCAAACACAATCGTGTCTTAAATAACTGTTTGTTTTTTTTTTTCATAAAATATTTTCTCATTGCTTGCTTCACTCTTTATGCATCCTTCGCGAAGCAGAAATGCTAAAACCAATGAAACCACTAATTTGTCAAGCTTCATGCAATGCACACTCCGTTATATTTGCTTCCAAAATGGCAAAGTAATCAGCTCATAAATCCAACATTGCCGCATATCAATGCTGACAACTATTATAAAGTGTTCATGTCACCAGTTGGTTGCGCTCATTTCCCACTTCCCACATTTACGGTAAATACAGTTAGTTTGTTCACTCTCTTTCTCTTACTTTCTCCATCTCTCTCTTTCACTCTTTCTCTGTGTGTGTTAACTTGTATTTCCATTGGATTTACAGCAGAGCTTTTGCGTATATGTACCTACTATGTTGTTGTTTCTTGGCGGTCCAAACATGAAAACGTATTAAATTCTAATTAACTTAATTAAATATGCACATGGCAGTTAATGAAAAATGTGGAGAGAGCAATGTGTGGACAGTAAGCAGCTACTAAGCGTCGAATTTGTGCAAAGTTAATCGAAAATCAACGGCAAAACTACTACGTTGAAGGGAGGGAGTTTGGGGTTTCATTATTTGCCACTGCTTTGCATATTTAGAGCAAATAATTTCAATGTTGCACTTTGCTAAACGGCCAGCTGGGGCAGATGAAGTCATGCTTCAATATTCTAAATGCCATATTTACATTTGTAAATATGTTTGCTTGTATGCACATACACACACACATTACCACAACCGCTGGCAATTGCATACACTCGGCATAATGATGTTTGTGGCACACGGTGGCAATGCAGCGCCGACACTTTGGTTATGCCACACAACAAATCCCTTTAGCTCCATGCATATATGTATGTACATAAGTATGTATGTATGTATGTCTGTCTGTGCTGCTTATACATATGTAAATGTGTGTGCTGTGGGTTATGCATGTCATTGCACACTCAACGATAATTTATTAAATCGCCAGCAAATCGTGTGCTCATTAGATTGTTATTGCTGCAATTGTTGTAGTTCGCTGTTGTTGCTTTTGCGGTTACAACAACTGCCAGCGCTTACAGTGCATAATTTGTTTGCGCACACATTTCTGTTGTGTTATTGTCGTTGTTGGCGTTGTTGTTGTTGTTGTGACATTATTGGCGCTTAATGCGAATATGGCACAAGCTTGCTCCCAACAAATGCACAAACTTTTATGCGCAACACACACACCACCAGCCACATATGTACCTACAGTAGTGGCTGCGAAAACTTTCAGCTGTTCATGAGCTTCGGCCACACATCAACAAAAGTCATTTACAGCTCTCCGCGCACACACACACATGCAAATATGTGCAAATTACTCGGCAAGTTTGTGGCATTACACATATTTATGTTGTTGTTGTTACATTTAGCAGTTGCTTTCTCACTTTCGTATCCTTTGTGTGCGAACCTTTGAGCTTTTGTTATCGGCACTCTGTTTTGGCTCCCTTGCCGTGCACTTCCTCATTAACTTCCGCTTGCTATTAATTTGCGCTTTTCCTCTGTTTGGTCTTTGAATCTGCTTTGTTTTGGCGCACTAAGTCTGCCGCTCATGTCCTTTCTCGTCTCCCTCGGCCTTAATCTATACACACACAGTTCAATACACAAATCGTCTAATTAAAATCGAAATCAATTGTATTCGTGTATTTGTCGTGTGGCCTCGTGGCAGCCCCACATGCCATCTCGTTATCATCCACCCATTCTTTGCTCCTTGGTTGGACTGTAGTCAACATTACACTTGGTTCCAGTAATTCCTCATGCTCTGTGGCTAATGGCTCGTTTATTGAACCCCTTGCAGCGTTTTTCATGTCGTCCGTTCGGTCGTTTTTCGTAAGCTTTGTTTTGACGTTCGATTTCGTGGTAAATTATGGTATTAATTGCAAGTGATTCTTTATCGCCCCCAATATGCTTGGATTAGTGGTGTGTATTTAAGAAGTTGGGCCGTGTTCATTTGTTTCTTTGCTGAGTGTGACATAACTGTCTCTAATAATGTGAGCTTGGCAGGAGAAGCTTTTGCGAGAAGTATCCAACAAATAATCTGTTAATTAGAACTTGCGGGGGTTTGGATTAGACATTAAGACCCTTATTGAGTTTGATGATTATTTTTGAATGAAGGGAAAAAGTAAGAGTAATGAAAGCAAGCATTCGTTTCGCTTTGCGTAATTTTCTTGCATCAAATGAAAATGATATATCAGTCCGACAAATCATTGGAAATATTCTTTAACGGATCGTAATACCTTTATTTACCTGAACAGGGTAAACTAAGTTTGCCACAAAGCTCGAAACACTCCGAAGGAAATGTCACAGACTCTATAAAGTGTATGTAACTATGTATGTAAATGATCAGCATGAAGAGCCGAGTCGATTTAACCATGTCCGTCTGTCTACCGATCTCTTTATCTGTATATAAGTGAACTAGTCCCGCAGTTTTTGAGATATCGATCTGAAATTTTACTAATTTATCGGAATCGCCGATATCGGAGCACTATAACATATACTTTCATTCGAACCGAACGATCGTAATCAAGTGCTTACATGAAAAACTTTCATATTTGACGAGATGTCTTCACTAAATTTGGCTTCTACTTTTGCTTCAGATAATTATGCAATATCCAAAAATATAGATAAGATCGAACCATTATAGAAAATATGGAAAATATGTATATGCTGTCATACAAACTAACCGATTCAATTCAAGATAGATTTTATAAAAAATGCTTTAGTTTAGCCGAAGCTGAAAGACTTAGCCAAAACTGAAATTAGCCGTCTCAACAAATTTGTCATAGACACAAGGACAAGATCGACAAATCGTTGATCTGTAAGGGTGTTATGATCCAGTTTTTAGGGGTTTAGAGGTGCCGCAACGAACCGCTGTTCTAAGCTTTTCACGTGAGATTCCTCTTAGGATCGACCTGTTGGTCCAATCTAGCCGAAGTCAACATTTTTTCTTCCATAAAGTCCGAAGGGAGATCCCTCTTAAGATCGACCTTCAAGTCCAACCTAGCCGAAGTCAACTGAACACCGGTGTTCTAAGCTGTTCAAGTGAGATCCCTCTTAAGATCGACTTCCTAGTCCAATCTAGCCGAAGTCAACATTTTTTCTTCCATAAAGTCCGAAGTGAGATCCCTCTTAGGACCGACCTCCTAATCCAACCTAGCCGAAATCTACCGAAGACCGGTGTTCTAAGCTGTTCAAGTGAGATCCCTCTTAGGATCGGTCTGCCAGTCCAACCTAGCCGAAGTCAACATGTTTTCTTCCATAAAGTCCAAATTCTGGTCTACATAACTGATACGGATCCGATTTTATTTTATGTTGCAACATCCCAACGAAGTAGATTTTGGCAAGCTGCAAGTAATGAACCTTGTTTTGTTAAATGATGCATTTCCAACTAAAAAGTTAATAAATAAGTTGCTTTAATCGCAAATTCTTAGAAGTGAATCGGAAAAATTCCATATCCTCCTTCCTAATATACTCCTACGCGCATACATACATACCCGTATATATATGTATACCCAAATTTGTACAGGTTGTACGCCAGAAATTCAATATGATTTCAATGGAATATCTCTGCAAAAACCCCTAAATTTATGTACGCAAATTTCGATTTTAATATTAAAATCACTTTCGTTTGAAAGCATAAACAAATAAACAAAAGCGTGAAAGCCTCTGACGTTTGGCAAGATAAGCCAATCAAGGAAATTGTTTTGCTACATGCAAGATACGATAAGCGCATAAACAGCGCACACATACACATACATATACATGTGCTTACGTATATGTATATCTGTGTGTGTTTATGTGCATACATAAATTAGCAAAATTTGCTGCCGAATTCCCAATGCCACGCGTATTCAGCGAATTTGATACGAAACACATGTAATCCCTCTACGGACTTACGTACGCGTGCGTCTTCTCATGCTAGTGAACCTTGATAGCTATAGCTATAGATTACGAGCATGTGAATATATCCACTCCGCAGCGCAATAAAATTGTAAACAAGTGTAAAGAGCTGAAAACTGAAAAGATGTAAGCAACGCTTTTACTTTTGCTAATGCTTAGCCACGACTGCCCTGTAGTGGAATGAAAGAAGCCTTATAACTGGTACGGCTGCAGGTACAACTAGGCAGTGGACTAACCTTTCCCAAATAAGAAGAAGCTGTTGTTTTTTTGTTAGATGGTAGTCGCAGCGGCGGATGGATCCATGTGTAGAAGTTCCGCAAGTGTGGAAAATTCGCTTGGGCGTGGCCAGAAACAATTCTTTTACATATGGCTCAAGCAGCTCACGACTTCCAGTCTTCAAACCAAACATTCATTGAATAGCCAAAAAACATCGGTTTGAAGGCGAGCTAAAGTGCGAAGGCGAAACATCTGTCCCCAGGATTGTGCGCTGGATTTGGAACCCGCCACGAAAAAAACACGACCAATGAAAATAAAAAAAACTGCCTCGAATGAGAGACGCCTTTAGTTGTAACCGCGTAAGCGGTGTCTACGTCAATAAAGAAGAGAAGTCCCAGTCCCGTATTGGAACCGGTACTTAAGCATATACAAAGGAACCCTTTTATATTTCCGGATCTAGAACCTTAATTGAAACCACTATACCATCGATGTGTGAAATATTTGTATAGGAAAGTCAACTTTTTGATAAATTTCTGAGTTGCCGGATTGCGACACTGGGCTTGTCAAATCCCGAAAGGCAACGTACGTACTGCCCGAAGACTGGCATTGAACGGAAAACTTATAATTCATCAACTAACTCATCTTTTTCGGACCAGTTACTGCCCAGTTTTCGCTATAAACGTTCTTGTTGTGTTTTCTCACCGTTTTAAAGCTTCACAGCCTAAACATACATAAGTATGTAGACACCTCTATGTGTATGTATGTATGTATGTTTGTATAGCGCTCTATTGTGTTCATGTGGGTATCAATTTTTATGCATTAAGAACCTCCCTGTTTCGACTACCGTTACAATGTAAACTTCATGCCGCCCACTTGGCGCTTCTCCCCACACGTTACACAGCTTTTGTTGTTGCTTAGCATTGATAACTGAAGCGAAGCAGCTTTTTTCATAGCTTTTTCTTCTGCGGAACTCGAAAAATCGCAATTGGAATTTCAATTAAAAGTATCTTATACTGGTATGTGTGCACGAAACTCCAAATTGTTGTCCATGTTAAAGCTTAGCCAGCACAACCAGCACAACGATCTAGCAAGACAACAACGCAGTGAATGAATCTCTACTTTGCTTTCCGGTGTGCAAAACGCCCCCAAGTGCTCAGCGTCAGTTTCAGTTATATTTTCTTGTTGTTTTTGTTGTTTTTTTTGTGCGGCTGTGTCTGACGAATGGCGGCAGCGCTTGGACTATTTGGCAACAAAAGCTGCTGTTAAATGTTGTATATATGTATATGTATGTGTCTATGTTTTTATGTCTGTTTGTGTGTTTTTATGTATGTATGTGCGTTTTCATGCATGTATGTGTGCAGCAGCATGTAGCAAAACTAAATGTTTAAGCAATGAAGTGAAACATTAAATTGCAAATGAAATGAATATGCAACAACATCCACACATAATTGGAATATTTCGACAAATACTCATACATAAATGTATATGTTATATATAAAACATAGCAAACATAACATACTACATATACATACATACATACATTCATGCATAATACGTGTGAACATTGTGTACTTGGAAAAATTTGAATGAAATACTTTGAAAAACACGCACAGGAAGTGTGCACAGCATACGTGTACTATAAATGTATGTGTATATGTGTGTGTGTTTCTGATAAAGCGCCGATTGTAAAAGTTTAGTGAATTATTTGAGCGATTTAGAAAGAAGTGTGGCTTTAATTTCCTTTTTTCACATTTTTATTATTGTTGTAAACAGTAAAACAAAAGTGCCGTCACGAAGCGGAAGAAGTCTGCAGCGTTGTTGGTAATCAAATTTTTATAAAGTATTTACGAACTAGCTAAACTTTCTGTAAGCGATTTAGCAGACTTGCTGAAGGCAATATGTGCAACGAAAATATTTATTTTATTTTATTTTATTTTATTTTATGAGTATATAAAGAAATCTATAAAAACAGCTATTTTCAATAGGTGCAACGAAAATCTCTCTGTGTCTGCCTGTGTATGTAGTAATCTACAAAAATCCATAAAAGCAAGTATTTTCTACAAATAGCAGAACTGCACACATTCAAGTTCAATATTCAATAAAAATATAAGGCTTCTTAATAAAGTTAAAAATTAATGGAGACAAACAAATACTAAACGCTTGATTGCTAAAACTATTTAAACTTAAGTAAAGTTAAAAGCGGCCATATAAATTGCTGTAAAAACGTAACAGTGCATTAGCGGAATCTGAGTTATTAAATTTGCCATAAAATTTTGTTATTGGATTGCATAAATTGGAATTAATGTTTTTAATAAGACACAACAAGAAAATTTAAGAAAAAAATTTAAAAAAAATATATTAAAGAAAATATATTAAACAAAAAATTAAAAAAGAATTAAAAAATTAAAACAAAAATTTAATAATTAAAAAAAATTTATAATTGAAAAAAATTAAAAAAATTAAATAAAAAATTAAAAAAAAATTAAAAAAATTAAAAAAAATTAAAAAGATTAAAAATATTTAAAAAAATTAAAAAGATTAAAAAAATATTTAAAAAAAATTAAAAAAAAATTAAAAAAAGATTTAAAAAAATTTAAAATATATATATAAAAAAAAATTAAAAAAAAAACATAAAAAAATAAGAAATGAAAGAAATTGAATAAAACTTAAAAATTTTTTTAAGTGAAGAAGAATAAGATTAAAAAAATAAAGAAGAAAAAAATGTTTATCATAAAGGAAAGGATCATCGGCAACGACTGTTGCATAGCTCGCTTGGCACCCTCTTTGAAGGACCAACAAATATTAAGACTTTGTTCATAATTTTAAAATTCTTCATTTATTCTTCAAAGTCTATGTAGAACTCCATAAGCGTTTTTACCAATCCTCAAAAAAGTTAATAGTTAAAGTCAGTTTTCGGGATAGCCTTCAATGCGCATAGCGATTCACGTTTGATGTCCTCAATTGACTGTCAACATAATCTTGATTTTTGATCTGCTTTGTCGTTGTTTCTTCGGCTTCGGCTCAACTCTGCCAAGATATTTAGCTGATTGATCGTCTGTTTCCAGGTCGTAAGCATAGATCCAAGACTCATCGCTAGTAGTAGTACGTTTTATGACGTTATGTTAGTCGGAAAGCTTTGTTTCACAGAAGTTAACGAGCCGCTGTTTTTCAGTCATTTTGGGACCACTCATGGTGTCACTTTTTTAGGCCCAAATGATCTTATAAAACGATTTTCCTCGATTCTTCCGCTATTCCAACGATGCCAGTAAGATCTCTGACTGTTAATCGTCGATCATCTAGTACCAATTTTTTTATTTTATTGACGTGTGCAGCCAACATTAGTTGAGGTTAATGGCAGTCCGGGACGTGGTTCGTCGTCAACGCGTTCTCGACCAATATAAAAAAAAAAATTCGATGAATGGTTTTTCACGCAAAAATCAAAGGCTTACTATATTTTGCCGACGGTAGTATCACCGGGGGGACTATGTTGAATAAAGAAATGAATTTTGGCAAACATTTTATATTTTGAGTAAATTATCGTCATTATTTTTAATACGAAATAATCTGATGAACATTTGTAGATTAACAGTTTGGAAGATCTTTTCTAAGGGCTAAATATAAATATTTCATTCACCAAAATATTTTTTTTTTTAATTTTATATGCTTTAAAATTTATAAACGACTAAGAAAGTCAACTGCAAACCTGTTTTATAACAAAATGAGATCTAATATTCATTGTGTGATATGCACCTCCACATAAACATCAATACTGTTATTAGTCTCACAAACTAATTTTTCCCCGATGCCTTGTAAAGTAAATTCATATCAAAAAATCTGTAAACTCTCCTGTTTTCATGCATTTTCGCGAACTATTAGCATAAATAACAATATTTGTAATGATAATTTCACATCGGTGCACAACTTTCATACGCTCTATAGTCACCTCAATTTACTTTAAATGCTACCTCTGTGCTGCTGCAACGACAGTTGACATCACCCTTTCGCCGCCACCTACCGCCTTCACTGTGAGCTGCTGCAGCTGTCTTTCCTTCCAATTTCGTTGTCGTTGCCTTCATTGTTGTTTTTGTTTTGTATAAATCGCACACTCACCGAATGACGGCGTGCATTTAATTTTCCGCATAATTTTACTTTTTGTTATGCACATTGTTGTTGTTGCTGTTGCTGTCAGTGCATCGCATTTGAATGCGCTTAAGCATTTGCTGCTAGCTTTTGTATTTAAAATATTCGCATAAATGCTAACGCACATAACTACAAGCACATACATGCATGTGCATGCACATACCTGCCAGCATATTTCTTCTCAAATATTGAGTGTGCCTGCGTTCGGCTGTGTGTGTGCGTGAGTATTTTGATTGCTGCCACATCGACAATGCGATGCGTAATTGCAAAGAGGCGTACATACAATCGGGCGACCGAACGCCCAACCGAATGACAGGCGGCCAAGCCAACCGACAGTATCAAGAAAAACAAATGTTAATAACAACAAAAGCAACAAAACAAACGTTTGCAATTGAAAGCGAATGCAAGCAATTTTCTGCGAATGAGTGGAGTGCGAGCGGGCGCTGGGGTGAGTGGTGGTGAGCAGCGCTCTTGGCTGCCCGTAGGGTGGCGAGTGCATGGCTCATCGCACATCTGCATACATGCACACATACATATGTATACATATGTATATATGCTGAGTTTATGTATTGTTGCTGTGGTTGCGTTCATATGCCGCATGACCTTGGCCAGCATTTATTCAAATGCATCCACAACACTTTCGCACTTTTCGTTTCAATTGCTTGCAACGCCAGTTTATTGCAATTGCAATTTAAATTTCAATTTATTTCGCCTTTATATTTATTTCTCTTTTTTTATTTTTTTTTTTTTTTGCTTTTTTAATTTTTTCTTATTTGTTTGTGTTTTATTTTTCCTTCCTTTCACACTCAATTTGCATATGCTTTTGATTTCCATCCGCATCGCAGTCGCTTTGGTTGAAATTTAAATTTCATTCAAGTATCACTATCCCCTTTGTATGCATGAGTTTGTATGCTTGCATGTGCCTGTGTTTGTGTGTGCATTTGTTACGGCAATTTTGTAGTAAAAACTTTTATGACCGTAATTTGTTGGTGATGCATTTTTGCTTCCCGTCGCCACACCCCGCTGCCCCTGCGTTAATGTCATTCGGCGCTTATTAAAATTTCAAACCCGAAAACATATTAAAACAAAAAAAAAAAATTAAGTCAAAAGTTAAATCCACACTGGCTGATTTGACTACAAAGGAAAAGCTGTTGCACACCCTCGCTTTTATGGCTTGCTGTTGTTGTTAAATTTGTTGCTTAATTTATTGCTGCTTAAATTTTTAACATATTTCATGCTGTTGATTGTGTTCTTTTTTCTTGTTTTTTGCATTTTCGAAATGACAATGAGTTCACACTTGGCTTTCGAAAATTGTTTGACATTTTTATTTGGCAAGAAACTTAGATACTTATGTATGTATGTATGTACTATATGGCTATAAATATAACAGTGCGCTATAGAGGCTTGTGTGCTGAGAATTTTATAAATAAAAATTATTTTAGCACAAAAAAAATTTAAATCAAAGCAGCAAATTTTTTATATGAAATATTTTCTAGAAAGACAAATCAAACTAGATTTGAGAATAATATGAATATACCGTTTCTTAACTCTTCAAAAAAAGTGCTCGGAAATTGTAAACAAAACACAAAATGTTTAATTATTCATCAATATTTGTTTTGTCGCCTTTAAAATGGTCCTCACCTGATGTAATACACCAACGATTTTTCCAATCCTCTGAACACTTTTCATTGGCACTTTTTGGGTTGGCCTTCAGCTCATTCAACGAAAAGCTTCTTCAGTGAAAAGGGGTTCCATGCAGCGGCAATTTCACTTTGGGAAACAAGAAAAAATCACATGGAGCCAAAGCTGGTGATTACGGTGGTTGATTGATAGTATTCATTGCGTTTTTGACTTGATACTCGGTCACAATCGTACACTTTTTGAAAAAATGTCAGCTTTATCGGGACGAGTCGAGCAAAAACGAGTTTCATACCCAAAATATCCACTATAATGAAACGAACGGACTCGCGAGAGATGTCGAGCTCTCTTGCCATCTCTTTACCGCTTTCCAGATGATTTTCAGGCACCATATCCTTCAATTTTTTAATATTTTCTACAATTGGAGAGATCGAAAGTCGTCCAGAACGAGGCATGTCTTCATCGATCTCTCGACCGTCTTTCTTAGGCTTTCTTAGAGGTGTCTAGGAACCTATTTTTCCGAATACCAAACGAAAAAAAAATATTTTTTTTTTGAATCACACTAATGTACACTCTTACGGAAGATTGTAACTGCTCGATTAGATTCTGAAGCTCGAATTATTTTCTCCAGTAGTAGATTGACGAAGTCGCACGATAGGAAGTCGCCTTGTCTGAAACCTCGTTTAGCATCGAACGGGTCGGAGAAGTCCTTGCCGATCATAACAGAGCTTTTGGTGTTGCTCAACGTCAGCTTACACAGCCGTATTAGCTTTGTAGGGATACCAAGTTTAGACATAGCGGCATAGACAGTTATTTTCGTGCTGTCGACGAACAGGTGGTACTTGTCGATTCTCTTTTCAAAGGGTGTTTTCCAAGATTTGGCGCATGGTGAATATATGGTCAGTTGTAGATTTTCCAGGCCTAAAGTCACACTGATCCATTAAGTTTGTTGACGGTGAGCTTCAGTTTTTCAAACACTACGCTCGATAAGACCTTATGTGCAATATTAAGAAGGCTTATCACACAGTAATTGGCGCAGATTGTGGAAACTTCCTTTTTGCGGGTTGGGCGAGGCTCACTTAGATTCCAAACAGCGGACATGCTTTCATTCAACCATATCTTGCAAAGAAGCTGATGCATGCACCTTGTTAGTTTTTCGCCGACTGTATTCGAATAGCTCTGCCGATAATCCATCGGCCCCTGCCGCTTTGTTGTTCTTCAGGCGTGTAACTGCTATTCGAATCTCATCATGGTCAGGCAATGGAACATCTACAAGTATTCCAACGTCATCGATTGGGGAATCGGATTTTCCAGCTGCAGATGTTATATCTTCACTGCAGTTCAGCAGGCTGGAAAAATTTTCCCTCCATAAAGCTTTATAGTACTACTCGCCTAGCGAAGGTTGTGCGCTGGGTTTTGGACTCGGTCATGTTGAAAACCACTCCTAATGAAAAGGCAACAACAGCCTCGTATTAGTTTCGACCTATAGATTATAGATGATGGTATCATCATTAGCGCTGTGTACTTAATATCGTCGAAAGTATTTTACATTTTAGCGCAATTTGGCACATGACTAATGCTTTAAGTTGCATTTTCTTAAACATAGAAAACCTATAAAACTAAAAATTCTTCATATATGTCTTACTAAATTTACTATAAATTATTTTTTCACTGCCAACCTTTCCGTTTGCGCGTTTCAGAAAAGTCTTAAAACCCTATGACTACAATAACATAACAGTTCACCCTTTCAGACCTCAATTTTAATAAATTTGAGCAAGCAAATAAACGCCAAACCGCTTATTTGACCCAAGCACTCAAACACACACACACGTGCCGGTCTACTTTTCCACCTCAGCAGCTAGAAGAATAACAGCAAATAATAAAGTTCGCTTTGACAAGAAGGCTTCCTCAGTCTGCTATGCTATTTTGCGATCTTTCTTCGTCTTCTGCGCTTGCAAGCTGTCTAATTTTGCTTTGCAAGCGTAGCTTATTTTCCGTTTTCTTTTATGCCCTCTTAAGTTTACACCGAATATTAGTTTCTTCTTTAGAAAAAAAGAAAAAAAGTTTCTTCACTGCATTCGTTTTTGTTAAGTTCTCAGCTGGTTTGTTTAGCTGTTTTTTTTTTATTTCCTTTCCCATTTTGGGTCTCATCTATTTTATGTGACCGCTGACATTTACTCCACTTGCGGCGTTTCTGCTTTTGCCTACTTCACGCTTTTGTATTTGTGCACTTTGCCATAAATCATATTTTTATTTATGACATTATACCCGATTTACTTTACGGTACGCGATTCATATCTTCTCGCACTCAGTGATTCATTTTCGTTTGTTTTGCTTCGATTTTTTGTTGTTGGTTTTTTATCGTTTTATTGTAGAAAACACAATAGTAATTTCAAGGCAGCACGAAATGCAGGCATGGAGTAATAAAAAATGTTGCTTTTGTTGAATTTTATTTTATTTATTATCTTCACACACACACACTTATGTACATACACAGACACTTACAAATTTATGTGCATATGTAGGCTTTCTCTCGCCGGAAAACTGTCTGCGCGCATTCTCACAAATGTTAAAATTGATTTATACTTGATTAATGCAATGTGCAGCAGGCAAGCATGAAACCAAAAAAGAAGAAATAAAAAATTATTGAAATGTTTGACTAATGCTTATCAGCCATTTTCACTTAAAAGCTTTCGCTCGAGCTTACAAAGGACTAAAACGTCTTCTCCTGCTGCCAGCGCGCTTGCAACCCTACAATAGTTTCTAACGGTAATTGAATTGCATCACCCAAACAAACATTGTATCCAACAAAAAAGCATCCAACGGCTCACCGCCCTCGCAACCCGCACCTGCATAACGTTTAACTGTCAAATGCTTTGCAATTCTTCATCAATTTAATGTGAGTTCTCGTAGTTGAGTAAATTCTGCAGGTTAAATAAGACAGCTACAACACAACCCATATAGTAGCTACACACGTCGGCAGCTTCTTCATTTGAGCGTCGACTTCATTTACTCACCGCCGACACTTTCCGATTCGTTGCCTGGTCTCGTCTACATCCAACAATTGTGTTGTTGCCATGCTACAACTTTTACCGAGATGCTATGATTTATTCAGCCTCCTTCCGGCAAAACCTCCACTCATTGGACGTGCATATGTCCGACCGGCTGGCGGAGCTTCTTCCACTTGGCTGCACGTTTGCAAATAAAAAACGACAACTAATTTCCGGTATTACTATCGTTTATATAAATCTGTAGTGAAGAAAATAAATGATTAAGGGTATATCGTATGTGATTTGGTAGCATTTGTGCGAGTTTGAGTATGAAATTTAATATTTTCGGCAATAAAATGTATGTGCTCGTTGAAATCACGAACTTAAGAAGTATAATATTAAAGTTTGGACCTTCGAAGAAGAGTTTTGCAAGCTTTCAGGACCAAACAGCATATACAAACTAAGTGAACAAATGACAGCGAACTCGCCGACCGGGTTTCTAGGTTAGGTTGGATTAGTTAGACAGGCTGATGCTCTTGAGGTTATCCCATTAAGGGTCGCTTTCTTTATGTCTGCTGAGCTACCATTTGTCATTTAAGTTCTGGTTAACAAAAGATTTTTTACTAAGGAGTCTCGTTTAAGTTAACCAGAATTTAAATTACGCATGGCTCAACGGTCCTTAGACAGCTAGGAATCACGTTGACTTTATCAGTCACCCCTGCAGTCACCGCCTCCTAGGAACATCAAGAGGTTCCGACAAGCACTGACCGCCATTCACAGTGGAGTCATCAACACCTTTACCGACTTCCTTCGAGTGAATGGCTTTTTGTAGTAAATCATCTATCATCTATTGCAGACGAAGAGCTCGAGTTGCCGCGAGAAACGAGAGTGACCCTTGCGAGATTCGTTCTGGATATTGTAGCAGGTTAAACTCCTACTTGTCCAGAATAGACCTCGACATATCCAACACACTGGGCACCTCTTAGCATGCCTCACTATCCCTACTCATCTGACAGCCTTTTCCCTTTGGTCCGACCCCGTCCAAAAAGCACGTTTCTTGGGCCTCCCGTTAGATGACATCGACAATAACATAGATAGTCCTTATTATTCTAACGGGGATTAGATATTCGTTAGAACAACAACAACAAGTTATCCAATATGAGCCAAACTCAAGTCACGTTGGGCTACGACGGACCCATTGAGATTCCATTTGGAGAACACCGATGTTAATTAGGCATAGTCTATTTCAAAAAACTGTACAACGGTAAAATTTTACTTGAATACGGAACGGAGTTCGAACCACGCTGACTTTTTCAATACGAGCCAAGTTCAAATCACGTTGGATCACGTGGGACCCATTGTGATTCCATTTTGAGAATACCGTAATTAGTTAGACTTAGTCCGTTTGAAAAGACTAGTCACTACCTAGAAGATTTAGTCCGCCAAATACGGTAACAATTTTACTTCAAATCAGATTTCTTAAAGTTGTCACTACTAACTTTGAACTAACTAGAAGGAGAAAGATTTAACAAATGTACCCGAAAATTCATATCATATAATCATATAATCTCGTAAGTGATTAAAATAGTTTCAACTTAAACTACGTCATTAATTTCACTGGTTTACTGTTATTTTCATTGTCTCTTGTACTTGTCGTTCGCAACTTTTTAAGTTTCCTCTCATTACTTAACAGTTAAAGCGTAATCTCTGCTCGAAACTTGAAAACTTCAACCGTCTATATTGTCTGCTTATCACCCCAAAACGTATGTTTCACAAGTTCACACACTTGCCGAGCTGGCAAACGGCAGCAAACAATGGCGCAGCTTTGTGCTTAGTCAATCCTTTGCGAGTGCTTTCTACATGCGAGCACTCATCCACTAATAAAATACTAGTTACTTATCTGGCAATCCACTAAGATAGCACGTTGTGGCGCTAGCCGCACGAATGTGGCACTCACTACCTGAGCGATGCTGGCGCTTTGCAGCTCAAACAACGAGCACACACACACATACGATGAAGGCGTATCACCCACTTTGGCTTCGTTTGAGAACTTTGGCAAATTCACGTTTTGTATTTTATAATAAAATTACTCTCAAAAAAAGTTCATTTGTGCTGGCACTTATGCCCGAACTTCCACTTCCACTTTTTGGCGTTGAAACTTCAGAAGTTGGAACTTGCTTTTATTCTTTCAGAAATTTTCACCACAACTGTTACACTTGTTTTCCAGTTATGCACGTTTCGCAAGCAAGTCTTTGCAGCGTTGCATTTTTGTTTGCAACTTTCCGTTCTTCATCCCCGCACGTGCTTACAGCTGACTTGACACTCCTTTCAAATTTCCTCACGCTGACTGCAGTTGCTCCACTAATTTCTTACTCCTACTTGGCGCTACGCGTGTTTCCGCCCGCATTTTCTATTTCTCTTCACTTTTTCCTTCTCTTGCGCAACATTTTTCTGCTTTTCACTGCGCTTTTATTTTATTTTCTTTGCTTATCATTTCTTTTCTTCTATTTCCGTCATGTTTCTTCGCATTTGTTCTTATTGCTCGCGCATATGCTGCTTCGGCCGCGTCTGCTCTTTCACAACCAATTTTTGTCTGTTTACACGGCGTCTTGCCTTATTCCTGCGCTGTTTGCGCTACGTGCTGTGCTTTCATGCTTTCAAACTTACCTCAGCGCTACGTCGCGACCGCTGCACTGCTCCGCTACTTCCTCGTGCGTTATTCGTAAAACATATGCGTTCCCAAGCCATACATAGCTCCCACTGTTTTTGACCTCTTTCGGCACGAAACTCCATCAAGCATGCGTGTCGCACTCTGCTGATTTGAAAGTGAGCTTTACTTCCTGCAGCTCGAAAATCCTATTACCCTTTCGGTGTGTGTAGGGTTTTTATGCATTTCTTGTTTTCAATTCACTGATACCTTCTTTTTAGAGACTTTGTGTCATCTCCTATTTGCTCTATCTTACATAATATGCGTATTTGTAGCTACGCAATGTATCTTTATTATTGTTATTGCTGCTGGTTACGCGCACTCCCCTCCAAACTCGTTGGAAAATAAGTAGAACGTGAAATAAATTTATCGAATCAGCAGCAGTCGTTCTGAGTCAAGCAAGCGTGCGAGTTTCCCCCCCAACGTGAGTGAGTGAGTCTTTCTTTTACTCCGCTTTTTGTCCCCTCTGTCGTTTGTAGACGTAAGTACTCTCGGCATGTGTGTAGCCAAGATTTACAAAATTTCATACATTTTTTTGACTATCTACTTGACTGCTTGCGCGCTCAACATGCTGCTCGCAAACGTAAGTATCCACTGAATACTTCTATTATTCTTCACAAACACGCTTCTCGCTTTTCGACGTTCCATTCATCTTTATGTTTGCACTTGAGTATATGCTCGACGAAATCTATGAAATTGTAGCGCGCGTCCCTTGGTCTTCTGTCGCCGTACGCAGCACTTTACTGCTCTACAAATTCGTGTACTTTTCATCATATTGTTCCGCCGTTATTATCCTTTGGCATTCTAGCGTGCCATCAATGCGAAGCGCTTTACCTTTACTTAGCGAGCGTATGTAAGGTATTTGAAATTAAGTTTTTTAAGCGCACTTATTCATACTCATACGCATACTTTCATATGCACACAGTAATATACTTCCACTTCCTCCATATATATATACTATATATATATGTATATATTTGCCCGCTCTTTATACTCGCTCGTATATTTCAGTTATTTTTTGTGCAATTTTAAACTCGTTTTGACATTTAAATGATTTTATAACATTTTCCCGTATCTCCTTTCTTTTCAGCACTCTTCTGCAATGTGATACTTTTCATGGTTTCGTTACCAAAAGTTTTTTATGTGAGTTTAATATATGCAAATTGTTCGAGCATTTCGCCCAAAGTGATATTTTATGGCGTAGAACACGTAATTGAGTAGCAGACTAAAGGTGAGTTATTGGGTATATAGCCATTATATTGAAAAATGAATACAAACAAATAAAAATTGCTGCAAATCAGTATAAGTTTTCATGGAAAACAAGTGTAAGCAGCGTGTTCCGGAAGTTGTTGAAACTTCTACGCATTGAGTGAAAGAAAAAATAGCGGGTTATGCTGTTGCTTGTGCGGGATATTACCAGGAATCTTAAAACTCCGAAGCTATTCAAGGAAGTTAGTTGAGAAACAGTTGCTTCGTACTCCAAATATTCACTCGGTTTCTGTATAAAGAAGCGCCGATTCGGTAATCTGTACTCTGCAGACATCACCGTACAATGTATGTCAGTTCTGTTGCGTTGTGGCTTCGTTTTAGCTCAGAAGTAGTGTCGCCTCGATCTTAGATCAATAGAGTACTATATAAAGTCCTTAGCCCTAGATGATGGTTACTAAATTCGTTAAATTTTATGTAATTTGCATATTTCTTTACTAGAAAACATAAATAATATTAAATGGATCACGAGGTTCCCTCATTATCATTTGAAAAAACGTTTTTTGGTATTCATTTTTTCAAGATTATCTCTTTCAAATGTTGGCCTCGGCTACGTCTCAGATGGTCCATCCATTGAGTCCAATTTTCGATGACTAATTCGAGTATTTTGACTTGTAACTGGCGAATGACACGGGTGATGTTTTCTTCCAAGACCTGAATCGAAGCGGGATTGTCGGTATATAATTTCACCGGCCCACAAACCCCACCAAACCGTTGTTTTTTCTGGATTAACATGGCAGCTCTTGAATCTCTTCAGGTTGCTCTTCGTTCCAAATGCGGCAATTTTGGTTGTTTATATACCCATTGAGCGCTGAATAAAATTTGGCTCGAAAACATTGGATCTTTTTGGAACTTTTCAAGAGCTCATAGAGCAAAGCGATGTCGCTGGGAAGGTCGAGCCGCGTCAGTTCGTCTTACACAAACTGTATTTTGTACGCTTTCAATTCAAGATCTCGACGTAAATTGCACCAAGTCGTTCTTTATGTCAGTCCGAGCTGCTGCGAACGACGCCGAATCGACTTTCCTCGGTCTTCGTGTGCTGGGAATGCTGGGTCTCAGGATGGAGTTGGTGTTGCGAATATTACGCGCAGTAGCCCGATTATGTTAACCATAAGTTGATCATCCTTTATTATAAATATTATTCCACATCTGAAACTATAACATTTTCCCATCTTTCTGACAATTTGTTTATTCTATCCTAAAAGCATTGCGGCTTAGAAAGAATCAAGCCAATTTTTGATACTCTGTTCTGAACTGAAACCCATTTCAGTGATGGTATTCTGCATCGAACTGAAAAACCTGTAGACAGCAGGTGCAATATTTGGGTTCTAAGGCGCGTAAGGCAAAACTTCCCAGCGGTTGTTCTCCAAAAAGTTTCTAACCAGTCTTGCGACGAGACCGAAACTCTTTTCTAGGCCCGAAATCCGAGCGTTTTCCGGCAATCACTCGCTTCGGTTGTATGAGTATTTGCCGGTAACGTTTCCTGTTAATGATTTTTTCTTCTAAAACCAGGAAGCTGATAATACAGCACGCGCTTCTGATACCACCAAATACAGAGTAGTACTTTGAAGTCATGGATATTCGGCTTTTATTATTCGAAATAAATGTTTTATTATTTTATAATGAGAAAGAGCCACAATGAAGCGGCTTACAGTTAATTTAAAACTTCCACATAGTCTTACTAGACTAAAAACTGCTCATCGGTTACTCAAGCATGTGCTTGTTCAAAAAATTGCTTGAAGTAACATGCATAGAGCAATCATAGCTAAGATACTGGTGAGTGTCAAACTAAATCCCTTTACAATGAGACTACTTTAAAACCAAATGCGCAATAACTCAAAACGCTTAACAACAAAAGCGTTAACAATAACAAAGTATTATAAATCGTTGGCCATTGAACTGCTGCCACTGAAACGGCATTATACGACGACACATCACCCCACTTGCCATTTTGACTTTGCCCGCCTGCGCCTGTGCCTGCCTGGTAATCTACAAGTGCGAGCACTTCAACCAACACTCGCCAGCCGCTGTCGTTGTTAGCCCAGCAAGCACTTAGCCAAACAGACGGACGTTTAGTCGGTGGGTCGGTCGCCCGGCCGCCGCTTGCTTGTACGAACGACCAGTCAAGTGTGCGAAATAACTACGATTACCAGCATTGTTATTGTGTTTTCTTGTTCATGTCGCTTCTGCTATCGTTGTGCTTTTGACGTAGTATCTACATGTATACTGCGCTCTTGAGTTCCTCATTCATTCATCCATTCAGCCAACATAGCGACTACGAACTTGGTCAACTAACCAGACACAAGACAAGGCAGCCAGTTAGCCCCAAAGCTAGCTAGCCAGCTAGCGAGCATTTGCTCATTCAAGCGCAAATGCGTTTTGTCCAATCGAGCGTTTGGGCAATTATTAATAGTCTCAACACGTAAAACTACAAATAAAAGTGGCAAAATAAAAGGTAATAAAACACACCGAAGCAATTGTGGCGTTGCGAGTGTCTGTGCGCTCGCTCAACAAGTAGTTATATGCAGAGCCACAGTCCAGTCCGTTGGTTCTGCACTTGTGCGCCTCTGTTGACAACGGCACAAGCGGTAGTAGTGCACTTTCACTGCAACATTCTATTTGACGCCGACTTCTTCCTCTTCTGTAGCCTCTTTTTAAACAGCTATAAACACATTGCTGGCATTATTATCACGGGAATAGTTCACATTCCATACAATGTAAGCAAAAACAGCTCAGCCGCATGAGTATTTATAATGCTGATAACAATCGTTAATGTCGACCTGGAAATAACTCTGACTCATTTTGCTTTCCGGTAATGTATTTTGTTGGAAGCACTCTCGAGTCCAGAAGACTCTAATAACAATGTAAAACGGGACACAGTTTTTAATGGGATTCTGAACTAATTGGAGCCATATTTGGAATACACACTCGGGCATTCAGAGGTCACACAAAGCTGACTACACGTTCTCGAAATCTGAACCTTATTGGTGCTCCATGAAGTTGTTTTTGACCTCAGTAGCCTTTATATGAATCAGAAGAGGCTAAATTAAGCTTGGAGAACTCAACGACTAACTAGGGTAGATGTCTGAAGACCTACCTGGACCATTGTGGGATATAAAGTCAACGTTTAACTACTAAAAATAAACATTATATGTATGTTTCGAGGA